>JANIIA010064670.1:0-10732 GCA_027478495.1 Erythroxylum alaternifolium
TTAGGATTCATAGAAATCAACTGTAGTGTGATTTTAATGACATAGACAATGCTAATCTTGGTTTTGGAAATTTGAAATTTTTACTATTAAAAATGCTAGTCAAGGAATCTGATTCTTAAATTACATCTGTGTAATTGAGTTTGAGGTAAAGCACAAAGTGCTCTTATTTCTTCTCCTGAGGAACTATTATCATGCTCAACTACTTTTTTCCCCTCTTTCATTTTCATTGCAAATTAAAAATTGTCCAAGAAACATGCATTATATGCATATAACTTAATAGAGTCAACATTGCCTCTGTTTATTATATTATTTGCAATGTGAGAATGTAGATATGTTAAGTTGTTTGCAACATCATGGAATCATACGAAAGTGAATTATGGTTAATTTAAACCATCATAAATTGGAAGAATGGGTTATTTATCCTATTATAACTCCATAATCTGTGCTATGGTTACAAAATTGATCCTTCAGAAGAATCAGATATAGATTGGTATGAAATGGAATGGTAACTCCTAAAGAACCATCAAAGCAATGAGTGCCAAAAGTCATATCGAGTGCTTATATTTCCAAACATATGGAGCAAAGAATTTGAAGCAGAAATGAAAATTATGTAAATAATTGAAAATTGTATTACAACCATATTGTTCCTTTTGTTTCTCTTGTTCACTCTCTGGAATTGGTTTGTCACGACTTTTCCACAGTTTTAAATGTTCAACTTTTGTTTGCCTGTTTACCAACCTACAGTTTGCTCTATTTATCACTTTTTTTTTCAAGATTTTTCAACTCCTTGGAGATATCAAAGACTGGTTTTTGCAAGGTACCTGTCATTAAAACATGTTCTCTTTATTATTTTACTTATAAATGCTAGTTACTGCTCAAAAAGCTTAGTCAAATCTTGTTCCTTTATATCTTGTAGCTTGCAATGTAGACTGAATTTTCTAAAAGAGAAGACAGAGTGTAAAGTAAGTTCAATGAATGACTCTTTTAAGTGATGCAGGTGACTTTCCTTTTATATCTCTTCAATAAAGTTTATTGGGCAACTTTTTTCGAAGAAAAATAGATCCAATTGTGAATTAGTGAAGAGATTTGAAGTATAGCAGTACATAAATTGCTTTGAAACACCTTCAGATACATTCATCCTATCAAAAAATTAAATTGTTTCATATGTTTATATATTTTGGTCCCTAATGCATCTAATAAACCCATCAATATAATCCTCGAGATCATGTTTCAGAATTAATCATGAAAATAAGTCAAGCTTTTCCTGAAAGTTGTTCATATTCTTAAGATAACAACGTTATGGCCTCTTATCTTTTTCCAAACTCTAACAGACATAACATGGGACTATGAAAGTCTTCATAAGCTATCGCCTCCATTTCTTTTTTACACTCTGTTATATGTCTTGTTTAAGGCTGACAAGTAGTGAGAAAGCAGAAAGTGTAGAAATGATGCCATCAAGGGTCTTTAGGAAAGTGAAGTTGACATGCACACTAGAGTAGTGAGATTAAGGGTTTGTTTTGGCACTTGGAGCTTTTTAATTCACTTTCCTCTGCAAAATGTGTGCATGTGGTCACCAATGTCCTATTGTTTCTATAATGTGGATTAGTAAATAAGGCGTGATATAACTGTTAACGAGGATTGATAGATTGGGTGCTGATAAGGAGTGATCACAAAAAATTGTAGGCAGCCTGAAAAACGATGCCAAACCAGCTATAGTTTGCACTGCTAATGAATTATCAGCATGTGAATTTCTATTTCCTTGCCTGTTAGACTTTTATCTTGAATATATATAAACTTGTTATCAAGTAAGATTAGACAGGACACACATAACCTGATCTTATTATTAGGCACTTATATTGTACACAATTTGTAATTTTTCGATCTTTGCCCTTTTACATTGAGTTACTAGGTCTTTTTTTAGTTCTAAACTATGTTGTTTTCTTTAAATATGGTTGATGAATATTGCTTAATCAATTAATAGTATTATTGAAATCTAATGTTGAATTAAATGCAGGTGATTGACATGGGACCTGGTCTACCTAAGAAGAAGAATAAGGCTGCACCACACAGCTGCAGTCACGGTACCGTCAACTTCTTAGAAGTGTAGCTGATGAGCCATCTGCTCGTACACAGCCAGAAGATCACACACCTGCACCTTGTGAGCCTACTCTAACACTAAGAGATGTCATATATATGCCTATTACTCATCCTAGAGATAAGTATCTACAAATTTTGAGAATGCAGATGCCTCCATCAACTTCTCAAGCGATGCCTCCAGCTTCTAATCAGCCACTAGTAAATGACACGATCCTCTTTCCCAGTATTAGTGCTACCTTTCCAAGAACTACAAGTATCTACAAATGTGACTTTCGGCGACGCTTTCTACAATAATGCGGAATATCAAAGATTTCGCGACGTTTTCTTATAATGTCACGGAAAGCCACATTCCGTGATGTTTCAAGAAACGTCGCAAAATATGGCTTTCCGTGACGCTTGTTGAAATGTCGCGGAATGATTCCATATTGTTTTCTTTTAATGTCACGAAACGGCTAACGTGTTAATGTTTTTTTATAAACGTCGCCGAATGTTGCCATATTCTGCGACATTTTACATAAAACGTTGCAGAAACCTTTGGCCTACACCACAATCCGCGATGTTTTTTATGACGTTTTTTAAAACGTTGCAAATTGGATTATGCGACATTTTTGGACATTTTGCGACATTTTAAAAACGTTGCAGATTGCATTGTATTCTTGTAGTGATTTTCTAATCATGATAGAAAACTTCCAAATTGAGTTATGCTACTAGTCATTTTCACTGAATGTGTCTACGTTCAATTTGCTTCTACAACTTCTAGCTTCCTATTTGAACTTAAACTCTTGCTTAAACTCTAACTTCAACCTTTATCAAGTCCTAACTGCTAAAGAAATGAAATTACACAAAATTAAGGACATTGACTCATAATAATAGAGGAATTAAATATTAAAAACATGAATAATAATGACATTAACACTTTCTCAACTTAAAAATAAAACTTTATTGATTTCAAGTTGAATGATGATATTAAACAAAAATATAGGAAATTTCAATCAAATGAATAAGAATAATATAAAGAACTTACGAAAAAGAAATTACAAACTAATTCATAATAGTTCAATAATCAAACCTTGTCTATGTCCACTTCCTAAGTCTTTTTTAGGAATCCACTGAAATCTTCTTTCAACTAAGTCAAGAGGAACATCCCTGCAATAATCTTTGTTTAAATAAAAAGTAACTCTTATACAATTTTTCTTGAGGATTACGAGTACCCTAAATCCTTCTTAGATCAATTAACTATAAGAGATACAATGCCAAATTTTCTTTACAACTTGAACAAAATATGTTTGTTCACTTTAATGTTCATTGGTTCATAATCACTTCACAATGAATGAATGATTACTTGTGAATACTTAAGAACTATTATAAAAGTTTTATTATAACTTTAGAATATCATAACGATATTCAAAACTAAATGCTCAGGTATTTATAATCATACAAAATTTAAATTATCATTAGACACAAAATCTACTCATAAAGTGAATTGATTGATCACACCCAATATTACCCAACATGTATCCAAAAGGGGAGGATGATTATTCATAAAAGTTGAATGAGCATTGTCAATATCTAAATGCAATTGTATCATAAAATTAGCATAAAAAAAGTTCATGTATTATCTGAACATGGAAGTCTCTATCTAAGGGACATTTAATCAAATAACTCATAGGCAATATGTATTATCTCTAACTAATCACAAAACAAATGCATTCTTCCATTATTTACAAACAAGAATACATGTAAACAATAAATAAACCAACAATGACACAAAAAAATGCATACACCAATAATCATCACACAAAAACCAATCACCCAACACCCACGGAATACATATATATAACTATATAAGAGCTTCGAATTTTGGAGACAAAATAAACCCAATAGAGAGTTTACCTGAAAATGACGCACAATGGGCTGAAAAACAAGTAGAAACTGACAGTGGAAGTAAGGAAAATTGCATAAAACTGACGCAGTCGAGGGAGGAGAAAAGAAAAATAGCAGAGGGGGAGGGGGTCGGATTAAGATGATAACTAAAATGACGTTGTTTGGATGAAAATCAAACGATGTGATTTTATTTATGAACAACTTGTCATTTACCGAGGGAACATATTTTTCGTCGGTATTAAAATTCACAAAATATCATGCCATATTTTGCCGCCTTATTTTCCAATGGATTCAGTATTCTGTCGGTAATTTGTAATTTCTGGTAGTGTTTTAACAATGGAGAGTGTTCACCGTCGGAAAATTAATGACAGAATATATACTGTCGTTAAACAACCGACGCTGACTATTAAACAATGCATATTTCACTGCCGAAACTATTTTTGTCGGCAAATTTCTGATGTTATTTAATTGCGAGAAGCATTCTCATAATTTTTACAGATGCGCATGGTTTGGTCGTCGCTATATTTCAACGAAAAATTTGCACGAATGTTTTCCCTCCACCTTTATCGATGACAATCATGTCCGTCACAAAATGAAAAATTTCACGACACTTTTACTGACTGAGAATGTTTTTTTGTTGGTAATTATCTTCGATTTTGTTTTCGTCACTAATGTATGATTTTCTTATAGTGCAATAATTACTAAGAGAGATAAAAGAACAACAAATAAATGAATGATCTCTCATTAGGGTATAGGTCGAGATTGAATCAAAGAACCGGATCCCTATCAAATTCCCTAATTTTATCTTTTTTTTCACGTTTTCTTTAATTTGTTTTCATTAGGTTTATTTTATTTTATTTTATTATTAAATCCAAAGTCCCACAATACCTAAACATCAATTAATTTCATTTCATAAGCTAACCGAACACTCCCTGTAGGATCGACCTAGACTCACCACTGCTACAGTAATATAGTCTAGCTATTTTATTTTGACTAGCGTTACGATGCACCTGTCAGTAATAGCCATTTTCCAAAACATTACTGAGGGTTTGAGTCTTAGGCTATTGAGTCACATGAGTTTTATCATCAAAAAGTTATAAAATGCAAATCATTAGCATAGATACACGAATTAATATTTTGTACACATTGCAAGGATAATATATACACTCAATCGACATATTTCGGAGTATGAAAGACTTAAAATGATTATTGTGTATTATTTATGCCTTGAATTTTGGTTTGATGGATTAAAATTAGTAAATTGGAATTAATTGTTACAATTGGGAGATTGATAAATTAATATGTACATTTAGACTAAGAAAAATGTCAAGTGGCAAGTTAAATTAACACATGGAAGTAGAAATAAGTGACACGTGTTATTAAGATTTAGTGACAAATGGCTTAGATAATTGGGTGACAAATGGCTTGGAGATTGAATGACAAATGGCTTAGAGATTGAGTGACAAATGGACTAAGTATTTAAATGACATTTGGTAAATTAAGTAGAAGACATGTAGCTTGGCTCTTTACATGACAAGTGTTATGACACGTATCATAACACTTACTATACATCTACAACCCATGACAACCACACATAAAACATAACCATTTTCTCTTTCATTTTTGCTACATGTTACCTTTTTCTTCCTTCTTTCATTTTCGACACTCACATAACTCTAACAACTTTTGAGTTTTTGTCAAAATTTTACACTTTTTCACTCCTATATTTTGTTGTCTTCATCTTATTGCTAAAAACTCAGCCTATGCCATGTTAAATTTTTGATGATCTTGCAAGCTTGGAGGGCTAGGTTAACTCAATGAATTAAGGAGGCTTTTCAGTTGAACAAGTGAGGATTATGATGATTGATTGTTTATGATGTTGATGATGAAGTGTGTTAGGATATTGATGAATAAATGGATATAATCATGTTCTGCTTTCAAGTGCATGATAAAAAATAGTTTATAAGTTCTTGTATGGATGATTTTGAGTTGAGATTGAGGTGAAATTGATGAGGAATTGAAGTATTTTTAATGAACTATTAAGGAGATGTTTTGAATTTTGTATGAATGTGTCAAAATCTAGAGAAATTGAAGGAAAATGAAGGGTGAACACTCAGTTCACTCATCCCAGTAGGAAGGTCCTCCACAATCGTGGGAAATGCTTTGGAAATGAAATTTTATATTTTATGTGAATGTTGAATCAATTAAAGATAAGTTACATTACCTTAGTACATTTGGACTTAATTGAGGCTTAAAATGAACCTAGTTTGATGCTTGATTAATTGGTTTAAGGTTTGATAAGTGTAGGTTGTTAATTGATGTTTTAACTCAAGGAAAATATTGTTTCATATCAATATATCTAAACTTTGGAATTTAAGAGTGTTAAAGGAATGAAGGTGTTCTTAGAAATGCAATTTTGATCCAAAGGATATGAGTAAGGTATATTAGGTATGAATGAAAGAAAAATGTGATATTATGCGAATATATAATGCTAAAAAAAGATTGGTGAATGTATGATTGGTGAATGTATGATTGATGAATTTAGAATAATCAAGTTTCTTTGAGGTATAAACCTAATTACGAACTAGTTATATCCAAGTTACAATGGATGAATGGTTAAGATATGTGATTTAAGGATCCATACCTAGGAAAGTCAATTGAACATGCATTGAACATTATACATATATATAGGCACGATTGAATACTTATATATGATTGATCAACTTAGTATTGCATAAAATATGTGTATATTGTATGACTAGAGAAGCACAAGTTAAACGTCAGCATCCAAACAGTGCCGGGTCATCAATGTAATAGCTTATATGGAATGGACTATGAGTTAATCTAGATGTTTTCTCGCCATGACTGATTTGTTTCTTAGATTTTTTATCACTATGATTGATTTGTTTATGTTAAAATTTAGTTATTGAATCGTTAGTTATATGATTGTGATAATTCTGGACGTTAATAGTCTGAGGAGTTTGATATTCAGGATTGTATTAGGAATGCTTTCTAATTGTATATGAATATAAAAAATATATGTTCTTAACTAAATGTTAAATGTCGGACTCACATCCGATGAATATGATGAACAACTGTGAACATTTAATGAAAGTTTATGGATAGCATACTATGTAAATTGATGCATTCCATCACATTGTTATGCATCATTAGATAAAGGAGTTGTGACCGGAGTGACTAGTATGAAAAAGAGCTTAAAGCTAATAAATGTGCACAATGAGCCACTGGCTCAGTTTTAATAAACCCGATATCTACAATGGGTATAAGACAGAATATGAAATGGGCTCGATATCCACAATAGATACAGGATAGCAAATAGGTGCTCGGTCACAACAAGTAAAAACGAATGTGAAGTCATATGTGCGTTTGCATTTATATATGTATCTTTACATGTATCATCTGAAAGATTGCGAAGTATTTATGAATTGTGTTAATATAGAGATATGCAATGTTTGTGTACATGTTGATGACATGAATGATTGAGATAAATGATCATATTATTCTGAAATGAGTGTATGAAATGTTTGAAGTTCATGATATATGATAAGCGTGTTATAATGCTAGTCAAAATAAAATGACTAGACTACTACTGTAATAGTGGTGAGTCTAGGTCGATCCCACAGGGAGTGTTCGATTAGCTTATGAAATAAAATTAATTAATGTTTCGGTAAGGGGGTTTTTCGATTTAATAAGTAAAATAAAAAAATAAACCTAATGAAAGTAAATTAAAGAAAACATGTAAAAATGATAAAATTGGGTAATTCGATAGGGATCTGGTTCTTTGGTTCAATCTCGGCCTATGCCCTGATTAAGCATAATTCATTGATTTGTTGTTCTTTTATCTCTCTTAGCAATTATCGATCGTAGATTATCTTGATTTTTCCTTAGATCCTATTTAATTACAAAGAGCTCATTAATTAACCCTAGCTATTGAGAAACCTTGAATAATCTCTCTAAGTTTATCAAGATAACTGCCGTACAAATTAGAAAAATAGACCTATCTAGGTAATAATCACACAAGCTCTGATTATTTAACCTATGTTATGTTATCGCTAATGATTTGAAACCATTAGTTGCTATACATGAATCAGGAATACAACAATTACATCTTGCATTCGATTCTAGTAATATGTTTTCATGAAAAACGATTCAACAGAGCATTAAAATCATCATCATTCAAATACCCAATCAATCCGTACTAGATAACATAATCAATTTCTAATGAGAGAATGAAACAAACAATAATAAAAAAATGCTTAATTTAGGTTGTCGTTGTTGGTATCACCTCTGAATTGACGTCAAAAACTTAGCCTTCCACGGGTCTCCTAAGAAAAAGCTTCATCCCCTTCAAAAATAAACTGAAACTCCTTTCTACTCTTTACTCTTTTGTTTTCTCTCCTAACTACTATTCATTGATTTGACAAATAAACATTGTTTGACCACCTTCCTATTCACTCTTCTTCTCGATACTGTTCTGTCACGCTATTCTCCTCCTTTGCGTTCACTACATTTCTGTTGTCGTTCTCCTCACTGTTCCACTCTCACCTACTATAGCTATGATGTGATGAATAAAGATGTTGGCCACGTATACTACTTACTCTTCTTTTAAAACCCTCTAGAAAAAATTGATAACTTATGGAAACGTCTGCATTTCTGCAAGACGTCCGTGTGAAATGTAGACATTGTCTATGTTTCGGCAAGACATCTACGTGAAACGCAAATTGTTTTTGTCTCCACACTGCTGTCATTTTGATCTTGAAGTACTGCACCCATCTGTCTCCGAAACTTCTCTATTCTTCAATGTTGACCCTAAAACACTAATAAACACATCAAAGTATCTCAAAAACATAATATTTAAGCTCAAATACTTAACTAACCGATAAAAAAACTTAAACACAATTAATTTAACAAACTAACAAAATTTTAACCTAAACCTATACTAAATGGTTAAATTAACACTTAAATACATAACAAACTAAACCCTAAATCATTATGCAATTACACCTATCAACATCGCCAACTTAAATGTTTACTTATACTCAAGCAAACAAAACAAAAAACATATAATAAACACACAACACATAATGAAGTAATGCATAATGGCTTCAACTTCATGAAATAAATTTAATCTTAAACAAAATCATTCAAGTTATATCAAATCATTAATATGAAAAATCTACGCCTAACGAATTTGAACTAACTATACAAATTAATGGAGATCCAAGTGTTAATTTATTTACCCTTTTCAATTGTACAAACAAATTAATAATTCTTTAGTCATTCAGACTCTGTAGCTACTTCTAAGTACGTTTTCATGAAAAGTTAGGCAATTACAAGTTCGATAGGTTTTTTTAATTAGAAAACACATTTTTCATTTCATTTCATTTTTTAATTTTTTAGTTTTAATTTTTAATTTATATATTGAACATGGACTTAGTCTTTTTATGTAGAGGCAAACATTGGTATTGAATGTAGGTCCAATTACTCAACTAAGACTTGTTTTTATTAAACTGCTTGGTTTGAACGTCATTATAGCTTTTTAGCACGAAGGCACACATTTTTCATGGGTGTCGATCCGGTTACTTAGCTATATCACGTTCTCAACTGGCTACTAGCTCTATTCATAACCCAAAGGCCAGCAGAATAATTATTTATTTATTTAGCAACACATAGTTTTTTTACCTTGTTGTTTTAGCTACTCGTTTCCATGAAAAATACTAGTAAAGCTACTTAAGTCGAAAGGCCTCAAATTATGAATGAATGTGACAATTTAAAGGTGACAAACTCACACTAAATCCTAATTAAGCTACATATTTAGTTAAATACCCCAATTCATTAATTTTGCGAGCTAATGATTCTACACAACCTAATAAACTATGCCCAAAATTAAATCAATTTCAATCTACCTAAGCCATTGATGAATTCACACAATTCACAAAATGCAACCTAACATTATCATACATTATGAAAAATTCACATTCAAAGAAATTCACATAACCCTCCCCACACTTGAACAACGCATTGTCCTCAATGTGTGAAGGGAATAGACAAACACATAAGGAAAGAAAAAACATAAATTAAAGTAAAACAACGATAAATATGAAGACTAAATTGAAAAAGAAAGAAATAGGTTACACAAAGCCTCATGGTGATGGAGGCATGGATAGGGTTGCAAGCGGCAGTTGAACGCCCCGAGCCTCAAAATAGTGATGGATCCTACATACGTCCCAACTCTAACGTTGTTGAGTTCGGGCCATTTCCTTCATCCTTCTGGAGTTCTCCACAAGTGTATCTGTAATTACCTTATTGTGTGTGAAGATTGTATCTAGGACTTTCTTCTAGGCTGGTTCTTCTATTTCTTTTTCCTCCTTGGACTATTCACTCGATAAGTCTTCTTCTTCCTGCTGAGGCAGTGCTCTACTCAAACTCGCTTGACTTGCCCTATTCTTAGCATGCGTCTTTTGACTGATATCCTATAGTTCAATGTTATGGGACCTAAAGGTTTTTGTAAGTCATAAATGATGATGATTTAGGAAGTCTGGGAGATGGACAGTTAAACCACTACAATCCATACCATAATATTCAGCAATGGTAGAAACTATGTACCCCATGCCTAAATTGTTGCTCCTCTTACGTGGAGATGCAACAATAGCTTTCAGCAAATGTGTGGAGGTACACACTAGAATGTTGTGATCTATACACCACAACATAAAAAGTTCCTTTGTTGAAT
>JANIIA010064688.1:0-10731 GCA_027478495.1 Erythroxylum alaternifolium
ACGTTGCATGTGTTAATCAAATGAATTTGAGGTTTTGAGAAACGATTGAGGTTTACGTTTGGGTATTTCTTACCTGAGATTTGAATGAATGAGAGCGGTTGAGAGGGTTAATGGTTGCATTAAATAAGGTAGATGCAAAGGAAAAATACAGAGGAAGAATATCATCTCTAATGACATCACAACACAGAGGCAAGGGAAATTTAGAAGGAGAAGTATCGTTTGTGCTGACGTCAGAACACAGAGGAAAGGATGAATAAAGAGTAAAAGTATCATTTGTGATGACGTCAGAACATAGAGGACACTTCATCACATAGAAGATAGAACACAAAGGATAGACCATGGACGATAAGTAGTCAACACAGAAGATAAAAGTCAACTATAGAAGATAGAACACAGACCATAGGCCAACCACAGAGGATAATAGGAAGGAGTTAGGAATTTATATTAGTTGAAGAATATCGTCTGTGTTACTGTTCACCGACTTCGTCTGTGTTACTGTTCACAACTTCTTTTAGGTTACTGTTCATGGTTTATCTTCTGCCCTATTTTTGACCCTTCAGAAGAAACATTTAGTCTTTGAGGTCTTCATGAAAGTTGTAGCTCTTGAAGTCCTCTTTCAAACTATCTAAAGAAACCCTAAATTGAATGCCCATAGAAAAGGTTATGCCTATAGCCCCGAAGTAGGTACATATGTAAAATGTGGACTCACCAACGCTGTTCCTTGAGGTATTCAGGTTAAAATGGATAAATGGACTAGTTGACTATCATCATACTAGTCGACTATTTGAAGAGCAGAGTTGAACTGAGAAAAAGGAGTTTCGAGTGCAAGTATAGTTGATAAATGTGTGTTATCCGAATGCGATCGCCGGGCTTCAAAAACGGGGTCCAACAGTTATGGTATCAGAGCAAGAAGATGAACCGATAATGATTAAGGTGTTCTCTATTGGAAATAGTTCAAGTCTTATCATTTTCTGCAAGAGTTGGACTTAGAAAACGGGTCCAACATTTACTCTTCCCTGCAATACCAATACCAGATCTACTACTATGCTACTCCATTTATCATGAAATATCGCTTCAATCCTAACTATCTGTGTTACCATTAGTCCTCTTAGGTTGTGTTTATTTTTACATGGAGGATGGATTGGAAAATTGGAAATGGAATTTAGGTTATGTTTGTATGGACTATGGATTATGGAGTCTATGGATTGGAAAATTAGAAATGGAATTTAAGATGGTGTGTATGGTTTTGTGGAGTGTTTTTGTGTGTGGCATAGCATGATAGCATTTGTGGAGTGTGTGTGGTTTGTTTAGTTTAGTAAGAATTAATATTGGATTTTGCAATTGTTTCTAGCCTAAGTTTTAAACAAAATTAAAATATGTATGTTTCGTTCGGTAAGAATTTAAGATGAGAATTTGGATTTGTTTCTGGTTTGAGTTTATATTTCATCTAATATGGATCTAAATAGATTTTAAGTTACATTATTATATATTGAATTTTGGATTTAAAATGAATTTTATGATTATAAGAAATAAAAATAAGTTTCTACATTTTGAATCATATATGAAATAAATTGTTGGATGAAATTTGATATTTGAGATAAATTTATGATCCTAGAATTTATAGTAGATTAAGATTTAATTACTTGAGATCATTATGGAATAACTTACAATTTATCATTTGCTTCTATATAGATTACAATTATGAGAGTATAATGATTTGTTAAATTTTTACAATAAAGTAATTTTTGTAAAGTACAATTGTGCACTACTAATAAAAAATGTAAGATACAAGAATTTGATGTATGCTATTAATTTTCCTATAGATAAAATTTTCATGTTTCTTCTGCAATTATTCATTTGACTTTTTAATATGTTCACATTCAAAGTGCTTCCTTTACATCAATAAAGAATTTATTTGGACATGTTAAAGTCATAATTCATAACATGTTATGAATATGGTAATAACATTTCCAATACGTTAGTTTTATGAGTTTTATTTTTTGAGAAGCACATGTATGATATATATGGTATTTATACTAACAAACTTTGAATTTCTTGGATAGATTGTGCTTAAGACTCAAATTTTCTTAAGAAATTATTTATATAAGTTCATAAAGTTCATTTGTATGTCTATATCATACAATTAGCGAGAAGTTGTTGTCGCTCTATTTCTTCTTGATATTTTAAATATAAGATGTGTTTTGTGTTTATTTTGAGATGAGCAATACACATTTTATGATAGTAGTTGATAATGAAATTAAATTGGAAGAATGCTTTATTTTGACATAAGTTATTAAATTTTTACATGTCTTTATTTATTTTTATAGATAAATGGAGGGAACTTTAAGTACTTATGATAATTCAATCTTTTCAAGAAGATTAAATGATCTATATTAGGCTTATTCTAGATTAGTTCCTAGAATGAAGAATCATATTTGTTTTTATAGTAACGAGTATTTGCAAGGTAGGGGAATTATAGATCAAGGAAGTGTTTAGCTGGGATAAAAGGTTATCTAGAACCTGGTAAGAAAGTCAACCATGAAGTGAAATGGCAAATGAAGATTTCGTTTGAAAAGTATCAGTATAAGAAAGATAGAGGAAAGAAATTAAACTACAAAATTGTTAGTGGAAGTCATCGTCTAGGTGGTTAGGATGATAGTATGGATGTCAAAGGTAGTGGTATTCCTACCCGATAAAAAAGGAATGTTGCACCTAATATGAGGAAAAGTAGGAGATATGTTTCTAATTTTTTTGCAACATAAAGAACTCCTAGAGCTTAGCCTTAAGTCTTTGGTGCCTTACAATTTAAAGAAGCAGTCATAATGTGGACATGATAATGACTAGATAGTGGTATGATTCAAATGCATCATTCAATGTCACCTAGTCTTATTATTACTAACTTATGGTACATGTTATTACCTCTTACAATCTAGGATATAAAGCTCTTTCGATTGATGATTATAGGAGGTAAACTTTTGAGGATGAAAGAAAAATGATTTGGGCAACCTGTGGGTGTTCAATCATGTATAAAGTTTAGACAAATAGAAGACATGAGTTTATTATCAATTTTTTAATTTCTTCTGCTAAAGGGATAATGCTTTTAAAGTTTATTTATGCATCTGGCCTTATTAGAAATGTTGATACTTTACTTTAGATATTTGATAGACTTGTGAATGAAATTGGCCTAGAAAACATTGTTTAATTCATTAATGACAATGATTATGCCTACAAAGCAATTAGGAAAAGATTACAAAGTAGGTAGAATTCTTTTTATTAGAATTATTGTGCCATATATTACATTGACTTGATGATGAAAAATTTAAAGATGATAGGTACTTTCCTATCATTAATGAAATTGTGAAAAAAGAAAAAAAAGTAACCAAGTTTATTTATAATTGTGTATTGATCTTGAATTTAATGGAGAAAGGATTTTACCAATTGTAAGAATTTGTTTCTTCCTACTATTATAAGATTTGTAAATAATTTCTTATCATTTTACTGTTTTGTTCTGATAAAGAAGGAGTTTAGGCAAATCTTTACAACTAATAAGTGGGTCGCATCTCAATATGCTAGATCTAATATTGGAGTGAAGGTTTCTAAAATTATACTTAAAGATTATGAACTTTTATCTTGATTTCAATTTGTAATCCGAGTTTGTAAGATTGGTGAGAGTATTTTGTCTAACTGAGAGTGATGAGAAGGCAACAATAGGTTATTTTTATGATGCCATGGAGCGGGTGAAGGAAACAATCAAGGCCAATCTAAAAAATAGGTTGATAAATGATTACTGTAATATGTTTTTATGCCCATATTGTGTGTATCTTACTTGTTACTTGAGATTTTTACAAAAGGAGAAGAATTTGGGGGAAATTGTGGAATAAAATGGAAGAATTGGAGTTATTTTTTAGACATACCCTTATATGAATATATACACGTCTGCGAGAGTAACAAACATGGTCGTGTATAAAGACCATGTAAGAGATTGCAAATGCGTAAATCTTTAAAGACATTATTTTTGCCTGTATGAAGCTACATGCCTAAGTAAGTAAAATACACATCTGTGTCCCTTACCTATGTAAGCTCTCGTAAACATATAAAGTCATGATTTTGAAGTGTTTTTTAGATATATGGTCAATCACATAACCGTGTGAGTAATGATGCATAATCTAGATCCATATTTTTGTATTATAAAACGGAATTATGAAGAGAGGACAAGAAAGAAGAGGCTAGGGTTGAAAGCTATAGCCAAAGTTAAAGTTAGAGAAACGATTATGAATCTAAGATAAGGAAAACACAAAGATACTTCAAAAGATACAATATAGAATATCCTTTCATCAAGGATTCAAAGGGATTTTGTTATAGAAAGGGGGATATACATATCTATGAATTATATTCTTTTTAATTATTTTTGAAAATTTTCAATTTGCTTCATTTTATGTGTTTAGGAACAAAGTTTGTATAGTGCCTAGTTAGGATGAACTTTAAGTTGGGATGGATACTATGAGTTGATTCTTTATTTAATGTAATATATTTTATTCATTTATTAAGATTCAATTATGTGTTTGTATTCTTGAATTAATATGCCCAAGATATTAGTTTAATGTTTGATTTTATATGATTGAGAATGAGAAATGCTCTTGTATGAATAAATATACTATAATTGGAAGGATTTGCTTGTAAACCTAGATATGGGTTGACATAAATCCTCTGGATTGAGATCAAACCTAATAGGGAAATTCATAAAACGAAGTAGTGTGATCTCAGGGGTACAAGAAAGAAGTTTCAGTTAATCAATTAGGGACTAGTTTTTAATAGCTTTGTGAAAGATATTAACATAAGATAGGAATTTTCGCGTTTCAATGATCGATAATTGAATTGTATGATAAAGGGTCAACATTTAAGATATCTTAAGGGGGTTCACCTAGGTACTAGTTATTTGGTATTGGATTAGTCTTTGTGTTCAATTTGTCTTGATTCATTATTGTGTTGAGTTTTATTTTAATTTAGTTTTAAATTAAATTAACATCTTATTTGACGGTTAGATAATAAAAAAGAGGCTACTACTAGTACTTGTAATTCTCATACGATCGACCAGTACTTGATAATACTAGCTACAACTACTTCATACACTAGCATTTTAAAATAATAAAATATACATATAACAAGTTTTTTGGTGTCATTGCTAAGTATTAAAATATTAGGAAAACCTTGCTTTCATTAATCTAGCCACAATTACTTAGTTTATTTCTTTTTACCTTTTCATTTTAATTTGTTTACTTATTTTATTAACTATTTATTTTTACTACTTCAACTCTTAGGGTTAGTTTAGGATTCGAAGGATTCAACTACATCTAGTTAATGAAGATCCATAGATTAAAAGGATAACTTGCAGAAATCTTCATAGACCTACTTAAAAAGTTCGAGTTAGATTAACAAATAAAGTACAAATCTGGAACTATGTGAAACCAACTGTTGACCATATTCGATTATGTTAGACTATACTTAATGGGAGAAAAGTTCAATAGTGTTAGACTAAATATTGATTCCAAAAATGTTAAGATTAAATCAAGTATTATTCAAATGTTGCAATGGTCTTTCCTGTTTGAGAGGCTATGAGATGAGAACCATAATGCACATATCGTGAACTTTCTGGAGATTTATAATAATTTTAAGATCAATAGTGCCAATAACAATGTAATTAGGTTGAGAATATTTTTGTTCTCACTGAGGGGAAAATGAAGTAATAGTTAAACCCTCTGCCTTGATCATCCCTTACTACCTAGGACCAAGTGGGAGAGAAGTTCCTGTAGAAGTACTTCCCACCAACCAAGGCTGTTAAATTAAGGAACGACATCTTCTCTTACTCCCAGTCTGATTTAGAGATGATATATGATATATGGGACTAATCAAAGGAGATATTAAGGAAATGCCCAAATCATAGTTTACCACTATGGATGAGAAACAAACCTTCTACAATATGCTTAATTAAACAACAAGGTAGATGATAGATGTAGCAGTTAGGGGTGCTCGAAATAATAAAATGCCATAAGCAGCTCAAAACCTCATTAAAGATATAGTTGTGAACAATTATCAATGACGATATTTTCAAACATGATATAGTAAGCCAACATGATTATATGACATTGATATAGTTACGACATTCGTAAACTAGGTTAAATCATTGAGTAGGAAGATTGACGGATTAACTATGAATCCTTAACTACTAGAAATTATGCAGTGTAAGGTGTGTAGGGTAAGACATTCAAGTTAAAATTATCAAGAATTACAGCCTAAGCATTTGGATTACATAGGAAATAATTCTAGACCCCAGAATAATCCATAAAGCAATACCTACAATCTGAGATGGAGGAACAACCCTCCACTAGGATTCTAGCAGCAACCACCTGAAAAAAAGAAGTCAAGTTTAGAGGATATCATGTCTAGAATACTTCAACATTTAGCGGTAAGATTTTAATCCATAGAGAAGTCATTAAGAAATCAAGAGGCTTCTATAGGTAACTTGGAAATGTAGATCAGCTAGCTTGCTAAGTTAATCTCCAAAAGACCATAAAGGAGTTTACCTACTACCATATAAACAAATCCTAAAGAACATATGATGGAAATTACCCTTAGGAGTGGAAAAGAGTTGCAAGAGGAAAATAATAAAAACCAAAATAAAAAAGAGAATAAAACTAGGAGTCAAGAGAAAGTTGACGGTGAAGGGTGCCTTCAAAATCTAAGGATTTTTTAGTTGCCATCACTTATTCTACTAAAGTAATGAATGATCAATTAGATGAGTAGTTTGTTAAGTTCTTTGAATTATTTAAATAACTCCACATTAACTTAACCCTTGTTATGGCTCTTGCATAGATGCTAAAGTATTCAAAAATTTTGAAGGAGTTAATAACAAACAAAAGGAAGTTGGAGTAGTTAGCAACTATGAAACTGAGTAAATTATGATTAATGATACTTCAAAATAAGCTACCAGAGAAGCTTAAAGACCTAGGGAGTTGTATTATTCTTTGTTAAATCAGTAACTTAAAAAAATGGTTTAGCTAACTTAGGGTCAATATTAATATGATTCCTCATTCTTTGTTTAAGAAACTAGGGTTAGATGAACCAAAACCTACTAGGATAAGTTTATAATTAGCATACAAATTAATAAAGCATCCTATAGGTATTATAAAAATATATGCTTATTAAGGTTGATAAGTTCATCTTCCTAGTCGATTTTTAATTATTAAAGTAAGGGAAGATATAGAAGTGGCTCTAGTTCTATGTCGACCCTTTTTAGCCAATAATAGATCAATTATTACTGTTAGTGAAGGGAAAGTACTTGCTTTGGGTTGGGGATGAAGAGTTATACTTATAATGTTTGATTTCTTGAATCATTATCTTGAACTTATGGATTCTAATGAATCTATTAATTTATTTGATGATTTAGTTTTGAAATTTTTATAGGATTCTTCTTGTAAAATTCTACCAGATCAATTTACATATGAAGGGAAAAAGAAGGATGAAAATATGGTAAAAGGGAAAAGTAGGTATCTTATTTTGATGGTAAGGCCCTTATAGTAAGAAATAACGGACTAAATCTTTATAAGCTACCTTAAACATAATAGGTGTATCGAGCTAAATATTTTAAACAATCGCTACTTGGGAGGTAACATAAAAATTAAGATAGTTTTGTTTAATTTAATTATATTAATTTGTTTATTTTTTAGCTTTAGTGTAGGTTTTCAATTCTTTTTAGTGTGTTCTATGTTAGTTTATAGAGCATTTTCATTTGATTCTGCCTATTTTTTGTGTTTTTGGTATGTGTTGTTTATTCTTTGACTTTTACTGAAATTTTTTAATTTTTAAGGAATTTTTAGGTATACTCTGTAACATACATGCCCTTGTACATGCCAATTTACCTAAATTTTATTTCATGTTTTATATAGTTACAGTGACTTACACAGTCACTGGACACGACCATATATGGTTTTTAAGTTCTTAAAAAAATTTCCACATGTTGACAATGAGTTATATAGGCATAGGACACACCTGTGTATCTTAGGTTACCTGAACATGTCATAATAGACACCTGTATCAAAAGTCACATATGCATAAAAATATGCATAATGACATACACAATCAAACACACGATCATGTACGTGACCTTGTAAGTTCACAAAAAGTCACATACCCATGTCTGGAGTTACACATTCATAGTGACTTACATGATTAGTTACGCGCTCGTGTCTAGAGTTACAGATTTATAGTGACTTACACGATCAATCACACTATTGCGACACCTTTTAACAAACCTATTTTCTTTCTTTTTCTCCCACTTTTCTCTCCCTCTTCTGCCACCCACTTGTCATACCTCTCCCTTCTTTTGCGTAGCCAAACATTTTTATTTGATTTGGCAACATCCAATTTTAGTTACAATGATGAGAAGGAAAGAAGTCACACAACGTCAGAGAGTAAAAGAGGTATCAAGAAAGAGAGAAAGAAGAGAGGTCTCTAGAAAAAAAAGAGAGGACTCTTCTAGAGACCTGAGTGGAACTCGCACATCACCAGTATGACTTACTATAACACACGCACTAGAGCAACATGAGATGTTACTTTTTAACGACATGTCCCACAAAAAGTGATTTCAAAAACTTATGGATAATAAATTTGAGACTTACAAATGTATTAATTGGGAGGTGCTAGAGTAGTTAGGCTTACCTTAACAAGTTTAAGATTTGATTAATGTTGGAGTGTGATCTCAATTCTTCGAGATCATGGAGCCCACATATTGGGAGCTGACACTGGAGGTGCTCTCTACATTCTTCATAAAAAAGGGTCATTATAAGTGAGACTGAATGAGTATGATCTTATTCAGGATATTCGAGGGGATGAGTAGGTGAGCTATATAAACTTCTCTGTGACGATGGGCTTATAAGATTGAGAATTCATGGAAACACAGGAGTATAGGATCCTTCGGATGGATTTCCTTTATTGGATGTATGCCTGACCCTTCTGATTGAATATTAGTGAGTTAGACTATAACCTGAGCAAGTCTAAGGCATCCACTCTATGACATCCTACAATCAGGTACATCCATGACCTCTTAAGTCATACAATGAGTGGGCTAGGAGATAGTTTCAGAGACATTGGAAACTAAGACATTTTCTACTATAGTTTCAAAGACATTGGAAACTGAAACATTTTCTATTTATGGAGTATAAGCGAAAGGATGTCAATACATCTAGGGAATCCTTTAGCTCAATTTTTCCAATGTTAGAGTAGGGAGAAGAAGATAAAGAATATGGGAATCTTCAGGAGGCTACCTGTTGGGCCTTGAAATTTTTTTAGTAAGCATGATTTAAATAAATTTTGCAGTATTGTTAGATAGATTATTTTTATTTAGAGGTAACTATTATATCAAGTTTAGGAGGATTTAATTCATGAATTGATGGAATTAAAGTGTGGATGTTGTAAGGTGTATAAGGGCATTTTGGAAAATGACTTAAGATTAAAAGAACCTAAGTTTATCAGGAAGGGTAAAGTGGACCTTTAGCATTCATAAGGTAAAAAAGGAAGAGGAAAATGTTGTCTTGAGAAGTGGAAGACCAAAAAGGTGATTGGAGTGATATAAAAGAGGACAAATCGTGAACGAGAGATGGAAAGGAGAGAGTTTTGGTAGTTGAGAGGAAAGAAAGAAAGTTAAGCTAGGGTTTGACTTTTCTTAGTCTTGAAGAGTGATTTTGAGGTTACTCACTAAGAGAAAAAGAAAAAGGAAGGAAAGAGCTTTCTTTAGAGCCAAGGATCTCATTAGTTGGTGAAGATCCAAGGTAAGTTGATTTCTAGATCTATTGGAGTTTTGAAGGGCTTTTGGTTCAAAGAGCTTGGGAAATGTATGGGTTTAAGCATTCTAGTATAAGTTCAGTGTTTTTGGTTCTATAGATTCTCAAACTTGATTCCTATTGAATGAGGACTTGGTTTGTTATAGGAAACCAAACAAGTCCGACTCAAGGTGAAGAGGAAAGACAACCGTGAACCTTTCACTGTCAAGCATTTTGATGGGTGATGTATTTATAGTTATTGTGTGATTAGGCAAATTCTTGCATATATATGTGTGCATGCATGTTCAATTTACTGAAATTTGTGATGATTTAAAATAAATTTTGATTCTGTTATGCCTTGAAAATTTCATGGCATTCTATACATTTGAAAAAGTATAAGAAGCACGAGAATATGAAAATCTATGAAAATGAATATGTGCTTTGTTTGGGCGAGAGTAGAACCATTCTGTTCGTCATGTCCACGTTGACAAGAGCCTTCTCCCGGCTGCCCGCTTATGGCATATTAGCTCCGAAAAAGGACTCATTTTGTTCATGGGGTAAACTTTGATTTCTTCATTCTGTCCATGGAATCCTCGAGCCATTTATTTGTGCATTGCATATGTAAATTGTCAAGTATGATGCACTTTGATGTTACGTGTTCTGCATTATTCTGTTTACTTGAAAATAACTGAATTGTTTAGTATCTTTATATATATATATTCTTGATTTTGTACTAATTACTGATGGCTATAAGTATATTAACCACTGAACTGTGTAGCTCAATCCCCTTTTCTTCCCTCCTCAGGTGCAAACCAAGACGATAGTTGTAACATCCCGTCTCCAGAGAACGGGTCGGACCAAAGAAACGGGTCCAGATGTGGTAAAGTACCACATCTCATGCTCATGCAGTAGAGAA
>JANIIA010064699.1:0-10731 GCA_027478495.1 Erythroxylum alaternifolium
GCATTGCTAGCCTTTATCCCTACTAGGAATGCTTACATATCAAACACAGGTGCCCCAGGAGCTCTTTGTGTCACCTCCAGTGCCTCGATAGTGACCTCTTATATTCGGGCCGTTCTGTGCCTATCATGCCTTCCAGCTAAAGCGATAGGGGAAGATGTCTTATCTTGAGCTAAGACTTCATCATGACCCTCTTGGTCAAGTCGAGCGAGAAATTGAGCGTGTCTATTCATGCTAAAATTGAAAGCAAAAGAATGGTCAGTACCACCAGTGAGATTATTAACATATTCTTTAAAAAGAAGTGAATTCCTATGTATCCGCAGTGACAAACAAAAGAACATTCTAGGTAGTAAATCTGTAACCTAGGCTTTGATACCAACTTTGTAATTAACCTAAAAAGGGTGCATAACTGGCACGTGGGACCTGAGGTTCAAAAACCCACATCACACGTAAGCCTACCACTAGCAACAAAATAAATTCAAACCCCAAGAATGCAATCAGTCTATACAATACAATAACATTAGTGTGCATCAAAAAGAAGTTTTACAACTCATGAAATCCTATCACTTCAAACACTATAATACAAGATAAATGTAAATAAAGAAAGGACATACACAAATGTAGGTAGGCCGTAATGGATACGTCATGAGAGTCACTGCTGCGAAGTCGGTGGTAGTTGACCTAAAAAAAATAAAGTTGAGGGGAGCCAGACCTTGCTGACTAAGCTCACACCATCCTACGATACCCAATGTTATACGCATAGTCATGCTTGAACATCAAAATACATACTCATCATGCTATACATCCAATCACATCAACAACACAAATAAATTGTGGGGAAGAATATCTATAGGACCCTAATCTCTAATGGTAAGCCCTCATAACTCTAAACCTCAAATGGCTACGGGGAGTTATGCATCACCAACAGCTCAACCATGCTCCTATACTCATGTAGTCATAAGGCTCTCTTAATCCAAAGGGGCTGCAGGGAGCCAAGCATCCCCATCAGGCTAGCCCTCGCTCAAAATGTCCAAAGTCATAAGCATCACAAATAAGAGTCCGATCAAAAGCCAAGCATTAACCAGGATCGGCCCATAACATATCTTAATATCAAAACAAAACAACTTTTATAGTCATAACTGGTGCGTATCTAGTCCTAATGCATACCCATCAGGTGACGCATCCTACAGATCTTTTCTTCCCTACAATCAAACATAGCAATACATTTTAAATTATTAAGCATTCAATTTATCAAGTAAACATTCAGTTATGTAATGACCAATGCATGTATGCAATACCCAACCCAAAATATCCACCTAGTTAATTTGCTATAAAAGCTTATACTAAAGCAGATACACATTACTGTATATACATGTTTGCTATATAAATATATACGTATTGATCGATATATATATATATATATAGATACTCATGCATGTGAATGTGGTTATGCATTGCTACATGTTGTCATCTATACCAGCATTGAATAGTATTCATTTATTGTTACAACTACGGTAATAGTAAGTCAATATGAACTTATTAGGTATTCAAAATTGTCCGTCTAAACCTTCCAATGAGGTCCTGCTCCTGCTATACCTAGTAAAATGAAAGAAAAAATATCTTAATCAATGCTAATTAGGAGTTATTAGGCTCAAATCACAATTTAGGTATCATCCAAATTGCCTAAGCAATCCATTTATGAAATTCACTATGGTTTTTTAGAGAAAAATGATTACAATAATTTTTTTAGAATTTTTAGAATTTTTTTGCACAAAAGTGATCAAAATGGTCACCGGAACAATACCTCTAGCAATAAGAATATTCCTCTAGTCACCAGAATATTCCCTTCGGTCATCGAAAAATCTTTAGTCTATTAATTCAACGATGTTTATACCAAATGAAAGCTCTTGATGAGTAGAACAACATTCTCCAAAGCAACACACTCAGATTCTCAACAAATTTGAATGAATTAAAGAAAACAAGCTAAAACCTAACCTCTTTTTTAATCAATTGACAGCGATCCGGGCTACGACTGGTGATGAGACAATAGGGCTTTTATTACTATTATCGAGACGAGTGGAATGGTGGTGGTGGTGACTGACAACAACCACCAAAAGCGATTGATCAATGATTGGCATTTTTTGTCGATTTTTCTCCTCAATTTTTTACGACAATTTCGATAACTATGGTGACTAAAATAGGCATAGTTGTGACGGGCTCATCAAAAGGAAGAGATTGGTATATAAAATTAATCGATTTGAGTCACTGAAAGTGAAGAATGGTTAAAGAAAGGGAATTTGTGAATAGTAGCTTTTAGGGGGAGAGGGGTTTAAAATGAAAATATGAAAAAATGGGGAAAAAGAAGTTGTCTCTTATATATAGCATATAGGATGTTACACTTACTGATGGGAATTGAGATTTTTCCATATTCTCCTAGATAAATCTTTTATTGTACTAGATACTAAAATTATGGAAGGTTAGTTTAAAAGATATGTAAGTCCTTATTTTAAGGGATGAAAAATCTGTAATGGTTGTTGGAGTAGGTAGTGACTCTCCAACTTTACTTTATGAATCTTTTGTATAAATAGCTTACGAAAATTAGTAAGGAAAATGAGAGTTTTATCTTAAAAACTAACAAATGGTATCCGAGTTCATCTTCTTGAGGGAACTTTAAGGGAAAAATCTCCGAGTATTTTGCCAATAGCGATTAAAACATTGAGAAGGAGAGTTCAAACACTAAAAGAGTGAGATGGCTACTAACAATTTTCTAGGGACTGGTCCTCCAATGTTTACAGGTGAAAATTATCATATGAGAGTGATAAAAATAAAGACTTATCTAAAGGCTTTGAATTTATGGGAAGCAATAGAAAGTTGGAACTGATCCTGCACCACTTGGACCAAATCCTACATTGGCTCAAATTAAAAGTTATGAAGATCAAAAAGCATAAAAACCAAGGGCTCTCACCTACATCCATTCAACACTATTAATTAGATGTCATTTTTATAAGGATAATGACTTGTGAAACATCTAAACAAGCATGGGACAAACTAAAGGAAGAGTTTGAAGGTAGTGATAAGGTAAAGACTGTCAAGCTCTTAACTCTCAAAAGAGAGTTTGAAATATTAAGAATGAGGCTATAAAAAATTATGTATCAAAGCTTTTAGAGCTTGTTAACAAAATCAGGTTGTTTGGTGAAGTTTTTCCAAATCAGAAGGTGGTTGAAAAGACGATAATTAGCTTACCTACAAGATTTGAGTCCAAGATCTCTGTAATAAAAGAGTCTTATGACTTAATGACATTTTCAATTGTAGAATTAATTAATGAATTGCAAGCCCAAGAGCAACGATTAAATATAAGGGATGAAGTAGTGATTGAGGAGCATTTCATGCCAAACAAAGGGAAAGTTATCAAAGAAAGATGGGAAAAAGAGTTATGGTGATAAATCAGAAAAAGGAAAGCAAGCATCTTCTTCAAAAGAATATGAAAAAGGGGCAAATTATCTTCATTTGCTACCTGCCAAAGAACAAATCATCAAGAGAAAGATTTTTGATTCAAGGGTAAGCCACCTATTCAATGTAGATTTTTCAAAAGAATGGGTCACATAGAGAAAAATTGCACATTGAAGCAAAACCAAGTACAAGATAAATCTTCTTAATAAATGAACTCCACAGAAGAATAAGAGGAGGAGCTTAAAGTTAGCTTATTTATGGTATCTCAATGTTTACAAATAAATGAGAAATAGACCTGGTTCATTAACAGTTGTTGTGTAAGCCAAATGTTAATGGATGAAAGTTTGTTCAGGTAGCAGGATAGAAGTACCAAGGCTAAACTGAAACTTTGCAATGGTGAAGTGGTTGATGTTAGATTAATTTAATAATCATAAGTTTGGCCCATATTACTTTATTTGATTATAATATAAAGTGAGCCCAAAATAATGGTTATTAGGTATGTTAAAGGAAATTAGAGTCATTAGAAGAAACATTTACAGATATCAATAGATATACGTTCTTGCACCATTGAAAACAATGACGAAAGGGAAGAAGGGGAGAGTGGATAAAGTTTTTTGTAAAGAAGGAACTTGCTAATAAAAAGATATTACACAAATATGGATCAAGGTTAATATTTCTCTTTTTTTTATAACATTAATTTTAGGGTTTGAAGGTGTTAAATTAATTTTTTCATAAATGTTCTTGGGTGAATTCTATGCTTGTAATATTGCTTAAAATGTTAAAGATTAAATATTACATTTGGTATCAGAGCAGATTATGACACTTTAATTTGTATTAAAGTTAAACCCTAAAATTATCAAGTAGCGATTAATATTACTTCGCTTTGTTCCGTCGTAATCTTCTTTCTAGATTTCTATGAATTGTTGATTAGGTTTTAATTAATTGATTTAATTGAAGTTAGAGATTGCAACGATTATAGGTTACTGCCTTGTGTACGTTTGTTGTTAGAATAATTATTAAATTGGGTTTTCTGAGACCGATATAAATTGATTCTAAAGACTACGATAAACCACATTTTCTTGTTTTTGGGACCTAACAATATAGTTTAAGTTTACATTACATTAATTGTTTACTGTCTTTAAATGAATTCTAAAAAGGCAAAAGGATTGGTGTTAAGCAAGTACATTCGTTAATTATGGTTTGGCTTGTTAACTTTTAAAAGGAATAAAAGATGTAGAGAAGAGTGTACGTGAGTATGTACATAAAAGGTTTAAAGAAAAGTTTTTTGTAGGACCCATGATCAAAGTTTTGTCTTTTGTTTGCATTACTTGTTTACTGCAAATTCTGAAAAATGAAAAGTTAAAGAAAAATCAAGGTTTTTATGGTACCCACCATTACGACATTAGATTTATGTTGCATTAATTATTTGTATGTGATATGAGAAAACGTGTTTTTTGTTTTTAGAAAACAGAAGAGTTAAAAGACAAGGTTTTGTGGGGCTCACCATAGAGAGACTTTTGGTTGTGTTGTTGTAAAGTAGAATGTATAGAGGTTAAAATGTATAAAAATCGTGACTCCTTTGTTGAAAAGTCTTTAGACGTATTTTATTGGGATTGACAAAAAGTTTTTGAAAATAAAAGGTTGAAGATGGTTAGTTATGTTTTGGTCCTTATGGTTTTTGGATTATTATAATCTGGTAATAAAATTATAGTTTTGTCCTAAAAGGTTTTTGGACTTTATAGTATCATCTTTCAACATTAAAATTAAATTCCAAAATTCACGTATACTTACTAATTAAATGTTTACTGTATAGAAAGCTTGTTAGTCACCAAAGTGACCTTGCTTGAAAAGAAATTTAAACATTTAATTATGCATTCTTTCAATTGTTCATGTTATGTGATGCTAATAAATGACATAATAGATAAACTAAACAATTGAGATTATTAATTATAATGCTAGAAGATCACCCAAAGGTAGATCATTGCTTATAATTAATAACATTAAAGAGACTTACTGACCTACTTGATGAATATGTTTGTATATCCAAAGATAACATGCATACTAGCTTGAGTATGATTGGCTGTCTATGAAAAGTGTGTATATATATGTTGTTAGCATCATTATGGATTAAGGATATGTGTTTAAGTATCACCCAAAGGTGAATTGAAATATATATATTAAAGTTTATTATTATCTGAATCTATTAATTGTACTAAAGGTATTAATATGTGAGTTTGTTTTTACGTTTGCAGTTTCTAGTAATTTTTTAGCTAAGGACAATGGTCTGATCAAGTTCAATGGGTTAAACTATGTCGATTGGTCTGAGCAAATCCAATTTCAATTAGGTATTACGGATAAGGACTTGGCATTAGTTGCAGGGAAGCCTGTAACCATTACTGAGACCAGTACCCAAGCTGAAAGGACATATTTTGAGGCTTAGGAAAAGTCTAATAGGTTGAGCTTAAACTTGATGCGATTGACAATGGTTGAAAATGTTAGGCTATCAATGCCTCATACGGACAATGTAAGGGAGTTCATGATGAAAATCAAAGAGTACTCGTAATCAGACATAACTGATAAGTCTATTGTAGGAAGCTTGATGAGTGAATTGACAACTAATAAATTTGACTGGTCACAACCTATCCATAATCGTATAATAGACCTGTCAAATTTGGTTGCAAAGCTAAAATTAATGGGTATGGATGTGGGTGAATCCTTCTTAGTATAGTTCATCATTAACTCACTTCCGCCTGAACTTGGCCAATTTCAAGTGAATTACAGCACTCTAAAGGAAAAATGAAAATTTCAAGAAATCAAGGCCATGTTGGTGTAGGAAGAAGGGAGATTGAAGAAAATGAAAGAATACTCTGTTCACTTCACAGTACATAAAGAAGCTAGCAGTAGAAAGGGAAAGCCAAGAAAGAAGAGCAACAAGAAGGACAAAGGCCCAATGAAGGTTAACGAGGGCCAATTTCATAAAAGGCGACGTTGTTTCTTCTGCAAGAAAGCTGGTCACCTCAAGAAAGATTGCCTTAAGAGAAAGACTTGGTTCTAAAAGAAAGGTAAGTACTATGTTTCAGTATGTTAGATTCAAGTGCAACTACTTTGTGTAACATATTATACAGCGATTCCTTTCGATCCAAACCATAAACAGAACTGAAGAGTTCCTTTATATAGGTAACAAAATTAAGGCACGAATGGAAGGAATATGGACGTACAGATTGATCTTAGAGACTAGTTGTAGTCTAGATTTTGAAAAGTGTCTTTATGGTCCTGAATGTGCTACAAATTTAGTTTCTGTTAGTAAGTTAGATCAAGTAGGTTTTAATTTCAATGTTGGAAATGGTGTTTTTTCTTTGTACAATCGACAATACTATATGGTTTTGGCACATTAATAGATGGTTTATATCATTTCACCTTGATGTTACTTATTCTAAATCCATGTTTCATGTTGAACATAATATTGGTAATAAACGTAGTGCACATAATAAACACTCTGCTTACTTGTGGCATCAAAGGTTAGGTCATATATCTAAAGAAAGGGTGACGAGGTTAGTGACAAGTGAAATCTTACCTCAACTAGATTTTACTGATTGGAATGTGTGTGTGGATTGTATTAAAGATAAGCAAACGAAACACGTATCTAAAAATTTAGCCATAAGAAGTATTGAGTTACTTAAATTAATACACACTGATATATGTGATTCATTTCATGTCCCATCTTGGAGCGATGAAAAGTATTTTATCACCTTTATTAATGACTATTCACGTTATTGTTATCTCTATTTACTGCATGAAACATCTCAATCAGTGGACATTCTTGAGGTATTCATTGATGAGGTAGAAAGGTAGTTAGATAGAAAAGTGAAAGTCGTAAGGTCTTTTAAAGGTGGTAAATATTATGGTAAACATGATGAGAATGGACAATGTCCAGGTCCATTTGTAAAATTTCTTCAAAGTCGGGGCATTTGTGCACAGTATACAATGCCCGGTACACCACAACATAATGTTATAGCTGAAAGGTGAAATTGTACTCTTATGCATATGGTTAGGAGTATATTAAGTTACATGAATGTACCTTTATCTTTATGGATATATGCTGCATTAAAGACAACTACATATCTACTTAATAAGGTTCCTAGTAAAGTGATTTCTGTGACACCTTATGAACGTGGACAGGTAGGAAAGCTAGCTTGAGGCACTTGCATGTTTGGGGTTGCCCAGCTGAAATAAGGATTTATAATCCTCATGAAAGGAAACTTGATGTAAGAAACATTAGTAGTTACTTCATCGGTTATCTAGAAAAGTCCAAAGGGTACATATTTTATTATCCTAACTATGGTACAAGAATAGTTGAGTCTGGTAATGTTAGGTTCATTGAAAATGGACAAATCAGTAGGAGTGGGGAACCATCAAAGGTGGATATTCAAGAGATTCAGGTAAAAATTCCTTCACCTAATGTCTCTTCTCAAGTTGTTGTTCCCCTTGTTTTATCACAGTCACGCAACATATCGAAACAACAAGTTAGTATTCCAAACCCACAAGAAGTGAATGTCAATAATGAACCAGTAAATAATGTGCAAGTCATAAATGATCAAGTGATATCATAAGAAATGGTATTGCGAATGTTTACAAGGGAAAAGAGATCAACTATATTAGATGATTATGTGGTGTATTCACTTGAGCATGAGTGTGACTTGAGCATTAATAAGGATCCAGTCTCATTTGAAGAAGCCATAAAATGTAATAGTTTCGAAAAGTGGATCAATGATATGAAAGAGGAGTTAAAATCTATGGATGATAATCAAGTATGAGAATTAATTGAGTTACTTGAAGGCTCAAAGCAAGTGGGTTGTAAATGGGTCTTTAAAACTAAAATTGACTTGAAAGGTAATATTGAACGGTACAAAGCCAGACTTATAGCTAAAGGTTATACTCAAAAGGATGACATTGACTTTAAAGAGGCCTTCTCTCCAGTTTCAAAGGACTCTTTAAGAATTGTTATGGCATCAGTAGCTCATTATGATTTAGAGCTTCACCAAATGGATGTAAAGATCACTTTTTTGAATGGTGACTTAGAAGAAGAAGTTTATATGCACCAACCAGAAGGTTTTATGACAGCAAAAAAGGAAAATATGGTGTGTAAATTAAAGAAGTCAATATATGGTTTGAAATAAGCTTCTCGATAGTGGTATCTTAAGTTCAATGATACCATTATCTCTTATGGTTTTGTAGGTAACACTATTGATAGGTGTATCTATATAAAGGTCAGTGGGAGCAAGTTCATTATTTTGGTACTATATGTTGACGATATTCTTTTAGCTGTTAATGATTTGAGCTTGTTACATGACGTACAGAAATTCTCTCTAATAATTTTGAAATAAAAGATATAGGCGGGGCATCTTATGTATTGTAATAGAAATATTTCGTGACAGGACACAAGGATTGCTAGGGTTATCTCAAAAAGGATATATTAGTAAAGCATTACAGAGATTTAGGATGGAAAAATACTCAGCAGGGATAGTTTCAATTTAGAAAGGGGATAAATTTAGTGAAATGCAATGTCCCAATTATGATTTGAAATGAAAGGAAATGAAATATATTCCTTATGTATCTGTAGTTGGGAGTTTGATGTATATTCAGACTTGTACTTGACTAGATATTAGTTTTGCTGTTGGAATATTAGGCCGATATCAAAGTAATCCCGGATTGGACCAATGGAAAGATGTAAAGAAAGTTTTTAGGTATTTACAAGGCACTAAGGATTTCATGCTCACATACAGGAAATCTAATCACTTAGAAGTGATCGATTATTCAGATTCAGACTATACTAGTTGTACAGGCTCAAGGAAATCTACCTTTGGTCATCTATTCCAACTAGTAGGAGGGGTAATTTCTTGGAAGAGTGGAAAGTAGTATGTCATTGCTATTTCCATTATGGATGATGAATTTGTGACATGCTTTAAGGCCACTATTCAAGCATCGTGGTTGCAGAACTTTGTCTTAGGGCTAGGTATTGTGGACAGTATAGTTAGACTGCTAAAAATTTATTATGATAATTTCGCAGCTGTCTTCTTCTCTAAAAATGACAAGTATCCTAAGGGTGCTAAATACATGGATTTGAAATACTTGTGAGTCAAAGAAGAAATGCAAAAACATAACGTGTCAATTGAGCATATTGGAACTGATCTAATGGTAGCAGATTTGTTAACTAAAGGATTACCACTTTTATTGGCCATGTTAAAAAGATAGGCATTATAGATAAGTCATTGTTAGCATGAGATCATGTTATTTATGTGCATATGTTTGGATATTTGCTATTATTGTTTTGACATCTACGAATTTAATTAATGTTATGTTTTTGTTATTTGTTAGTTGTCACATTATGTTGTGTACATGTATTGTTTTATTGTGATGACAAATTATGTTTTAAGAAACATTAAAGTTGAGAATTATAATATTTCTCAATTACAGTTATTTTGAGCTAAAATGATTGTGTGATACATGGAAGGAATCATGTCGTTAGATGATTTGTAACCGCCATGATCCCATTATTTCAATTTATTCAAGTTTGATGGCTTGACAGATTCAATATATAGTGCACACTTGTATTGTTGGATCATTAAGTCATAACATAAGCTAAGTGGGAGATTGTTAGATTAATTTAATAATCATAAGTGTGACTCATATTACTTTATTTGATTATAATACAAAGTGAGCCCAAAATAATGGTTATTAGGCTTGTTAAAGGAAATTAGAGTCATTAGGGTTATAAAAGAAAGAAACCATTTTCTCTCCTTTAGGGTCTGTTTGGTTGGATGTTAATTAACAGAACATAATGAAACGGTTTATAATGTAATGGAATGTAATATATTGAAAAGTTGTTTAGGAGGGATGGAAGAGTTCATAATGTAATGTAGTGAAATATTGTTTAGAAGGTAGATGGAATGAAACGTAAGGTATAATAAATGATTATTATACCCCAAATATTAAAATTGTTATTGTAAGAAGTTTAATGTTATAATTTTAAAACAGAAACTATGTTCAATTAAAAAGTTACGATAATTATATACAATTTATTATTAATTATATAAAAATATTATTATTAATTATTCAATAAATTTTATTCTATTATATGTGATTTATATTTAAAAATTATTTATTTATATAGAAATATATACAAACAATTAAAGGATAATTTTATATATTTTCTATTTTCATTAATAAAAATTTTATTAAAATTTTTTATTTTATTATTAATTATATACAATTTTTATTAATAAT
>JANIIA010064759.1:0-10728 GCA_027478495.1 Erythroxylum alaternifolium
GCTCCATTATCTTAGGTTATGTGTCGGAATGACCTACGGGCGTTCCGGTACGTACTCTAGGGTAATGGGGTGTTACATACACAAAAACAATTTATCATATTAAATAGTATAATTTCATCTAATTACTTTGATATTATAATTCAACCATTTCAATTATTACAAGTGAAAACTTACATTTTTTTGAACTATCGAGGAAAGTTTCTTTCAACTTCTTTATTGATATCATCCTGTGTTGTTTCAAGAATTAGCTCACGTAACTATTCTTCGTATAATCTAAAAGCATTGTTATGCATTTTAGTTGTGAACAATAGTAACTTTGAAATCTCAAATAATCACTTTCAAAATCAACTTAAACTTATTGCACGAAAGGTTGAAACTCTTGAAAATTCGATAAAATATAACCATGGGCAGACTCTATTTCTTCTACTATTAGTATTCTTCTTGTTTCACGTTCATATGTTCTTCCTAGATATGTAAAAATGGATAACTTACCATCAACATCACCTGTTTCTCCCCCATCGTCATTACGAGGGACTTTTCTTTTATCTTGTGTGCATATGCGGCTCAAAATAATATGAACAAAATGTACTTAGTTCCTTCACTAAATAAGCATTACATATCGAACCTTCAACTCTAGCCTTGTTTTTGCTGTTTTTCTTCAAGTGATGTAAATACCTACATTACAAATAAGGATATTACAATTCTGTGATAAAAATATGCTATAAGTTTTTTTAAATATTAACTATAATTACCTCTCAAATGGATAAATCCATTGATATTGAACCAGACCAACATGTTTAACCTAGTGTACTAAATGTATTGGTAGTGCTCTATTCAATCTATGAAGCTTGGAGGGAAAATCCTTTCCAATTTACACAAGATAACTGGAATTTCCCTTTCTAGTTTTTCATTTCAGCCAACTTTACTTTAGATGATGTTAAGCTTTTGAAAAACAAACTTAATTCTGTTATAGCTTCCAAAATCTTATTTAGTAGTGACTCTCGAAATGCAATTAGAATTATCCTTTGCATAAACACATGACAATCATGATTTTTCATCTCAAATAATTTGTACTTTCCCATTTACACAAAATTTTCTTTTATTTTTTTGTCTAAAATGTAACATGCGTTTGGATATTTACCAATGTGAAGATCCTTATCTATCTCATTCCTTCTACAAAAAAGTTTCAAATTAGCTCTTGACTTAGCATTGTCCTTTGTCCTCCCTTCAATGTTCTGTTGAATAAATTGTCAAAATATTTTTTCAATATGTATCACATCTAGATTGTGACGTAACAAATTAGTTTTCCAATATGGAAAATCCTAAAAGATATTTCATTTTCTCTAACCGAAGTTTTTACTAATGCTTTTATTAACTTCTTCAGCTTCAAGTTCTATAACTTTCAGCAACCCCAATTCATCAATCTCCTGTAATATCTCTTCAGTAACTTTATGAGGGGAATGAGGTATTTGTACCATCCTATTCTTAATGAACTTTTGTTTATTGCGTCTAAATGGATGGTCTAAACTAAGAAATTTCCTGTGGTTGTCAAACCATGATGTTTTGGCCACGTTAGGAAGATAAAACACATCAAAATCATTGCTACAATAAGGAGAGGCCAATTTCCTTACTGAGCTCCATCCGGACAACATAGCATATGCCAAAAAATCGCTAATGATTCACATCAAAGCTGGTCTTAACAAAAAAAATTTTAAGAGACACATCATATGTCTCCACACCAAATTCCTAAAGATGATACAATTTAGATACCAATGGTTATAAGAATACATCAATTTTATACTTTGGATTCATAGGCCCTAACACACTCACCGTTAAGAACATATATGCCTCATTCATACACATCATGGAGGCAAATCATAAGGAGTAATTATGATTAGCCATGATGAATATTATTGGCCTGATTGACCAAAGGGTTGGAATTCGTCTATCAACAATCCTAACCTAACATTTCAACTTTCAGCTGCAAACTCAAAATGGGTGTTATTGAAATATTTCCATACGAGTGCATTCAATGGATGACTCATTATTTCATCTTCCTATTCATGTTCATTATGTCATCTCATATGAGATGCAGTAACATTAGAGGCATATAGTCTTTGAAGTCTCGGAGTTAGCGGGAAATAATACATCTGCTTCCAGGATACTAATTTATGTTTCATATAACGCTTTCTAGGTTTGAACTTAGATTGACCACAAAATTTGGACTTTTGTAATTCAACATCATCTTTCCAAAATAATATACATCCAAAATTGCAACAATCAATTTTTTCAACTGGCAAACCAAGACCCCTAATAATTTTCTTCATATTGTAGATATTATCATCCATTGTATGATCAGGAGGCAATGATTCATTATAGATTACAACGAAAATGGAGTTTAACGACAAATATTATTAACGGAAAACTTACACATTCCGTCGGTAAGCTAAGTTAGTGACAAAATTTACTGACAGACAAAGACGTCGGAGAAACGACCATAGGTAATGATTTATGACGAAACAGATTTTCTGTCGCTAATTTACCAACGGATAATTTGTGTTACCGTCAGTGAATATACTGACTGTTATTTTGTGCTGTCGATAAGTTTTCGATCGATAAAGTTACCGATGCACAAATCTTGTTCTTCGGTAAATTTACCGACATAATTGGTTATTCCATCAGTAAGTTAACAACTAACATTACCTACAGTTCTTAGTTATCTGTCGATAAATCAAATAGATTTTACCGATGAATTTTATTTTTATGTAGGTAAATTTACTAAAATTATTTTTTTAATTTTTCATTGCATTTAATTCTATTTGATAATATTATGGTTGATGCATAATTTATACAATTATCCATTATCTGTTGAAGATATTTTGATTTGATTTTGCATTTAATTTGTTAAAACAAAAAGTTGATTGATGATATGAATTAAAAATTATCTTAATTGATAATAAAAACTAAGTACGTTATTCATTTAGTGAACACATATGCTTTGACTGCTGCGATGAGGTGCTGCCTTCCCCTTCAACTCACCACCTTATTACGAAGCTGAGCTATGTACTCCATCGACTGTTGTAACTGAGTTGCCAATGTCTGTACTGTGCTCTAAAGATCATGGACTTCATTGGGGTCGATCGCCTACTAGATGCTGTTGTACTGGATGTGGAGGGTTGCGAATAACATATGTTCGCAAATGACCTAAATCAAATATCCTTCCACGACGATCCCTACCACCCATTGTATGAAGATAGGTTTGACTCTCATCAACATCTTGAGACTGCTGAGACTATCGTTGGATAATTTTTTGTATTTGGTCCTATCAGAAGGCAATGTTTATGTTAGTAAGTGATAATTATTAAACATTATTATTAAAGAATAAATTTTACATACATTTAGTTCTCTACATCAGATGTTGACGAAGGTCACACTGTCATGCTTCTTAGCGTGAGGGTGCAAAAAGAGTTGACGGGGAATAAGCTTCGTGCCCATATAATTTTCCTACATGAAAATAAAATGTTATAAGTGAACTACAATTTCTAAAAATTTTGGTAGAATTTCCTCTATTTTATGATATTTACCCCCTGTTGAATAAAGAAAATAACTCAACAATACAACCATATATGGCACCAGAAATTTATAACATTATCATTCTCCATAATACACATATTTTCATTCCAAAATTTACACATCAAATTAAATTGAAATACACCAAAGTAAAAAAAATCGGAATATAAATGTAAAGTGTAGATACTTACAAGTCTCTTTGTATGCTCGTGGTGGATAATATATCCTCCAGTATGTATGGGAAGACTCTCCCCCCTCGGTACTCCACGTCTGTTGGTAGAATTATGCTCTGAAATGTACATTGCCTCGGGTGATATCCAATATTTCTACTAATGACTTCATATTTGTTTAGAAATATAAGGGGGTCATACGCCAATCTTGTGTATCGCACAAACAAAGGCTCAATAACATATACGTACTCGTCTCTCCCATACTTTATAAATAACCATATCAAATTCAAAATCCCAAAAAAGTCTTTTTAAAACAAAAGAAAAAACATACGATAAATACTTATAATCTACAATATTTATCTAATTAATGTATAAAAATCAATTAAAATACAAAAAATATATTTTTGTACATCAAACCTCTGATAATAAAATTCCTTTATTGCCTGAAAGATATTCTTCCTTATATAACTCTCAAGATTAATCTTCTCCTTGAATTTGTATGTCATATTTCTTAAGCACAGTCCAGACGGAATCAACCTAATATAAAAATAATTAATTTTATATCATTTTTTAAATTTAAACCTATAACTTAATTATAAAAATATGGTGTTTCATGTATTTTCACTTACAAATTGTTGACAATTGTGATTTAAGTTTTTCCATCAGCTCCCTCAGCTCTAGACTAGAGGCCGCCTCCTTCATCCGTATCGTTTACCCTTGATATATCTGTCGGTATAGGGGCAGTGGATGGTGCAGCAGTAGGTACAGAAAGTAATGCCTCATCTGCAAGTGTAGTAGCTGGAGGTACAACATCTAATTCAGTTGCAGCTATAGAATGTGATGCTTCACTTGGACAATAACTGGCTCCAGATCGTGGTTTGAACCTTGGTCGCATCATATCCTGTTTTCTCTTTGGTGGCATATTTCAACCTAAAATTCATATTTTACAAAATCATCATCATCTTCTTGTTTTTGAAGAATTAGAATCAAACTCGAGCTCTTCTTCAAGTCCCTCGCCCTCCTTATCCTCTCCAACTAAAATTTCAATATATTCATTATTTGGATCGTTCAAAGGTTCATTCTCGTCATATGTAACAGATGCATTTATTTTATAAACATCTTTCTGAAATGCTTCACTTTCAATTCTTTGTTCTCCTTTTTGAAGTGATTCAAAAAAACCTCTAGGTTTAACTTTGTAAACGGCCAACCAACCTGACTTATCTCATTGTAAGCTAGGAGAAGGGATATAATACACCTAGATCGCTTGTGTTGCCAACACAAAAGGTTCAAATCGTCTAAATCTTCTTCGCTGGTTGACTTCAACTAGATTGTATCGACTATGCACTTTTGTACCAACATTTGGAGTTGGACTAAACCAGTCACACTTAAATATCACACTTCGCTTTATTGGCAATGTACTACTCAATTTCAAGTATCTCAATAATTTGACCATAGTAGTCCATCAATTCTCCCTGTATGCAAACTCCACTATTTACTATTTCCATGCTATGACTATGATACTCTGTATAATATTTGTATCCATTAACGAAATACACCAGATACGATTTAACAGTTTGCAAAGGTCCCTTCACAAGATCACATATGAACTTATTCTCTATTGGATTTTCTAAGGCCTACACAAAAGAAATTATCAGATTAAACAATATAATGTCATTTGAACACTTTAATATTATAATTTAATTATTTCAATAATTGTAAGTGAAAACTTACATATTTCTCGAACTATTAAAGAAAGTGTCTTTCAACTTCTTTATTGATATCATCCTATGTTTTCTCTGGCATTATCTTACGTAACCTAAAAATGTTATTATGTATTTCAGTTGTGAATAACACTAAATTTCAAAACACAAATAATCAATTTGAACTTACTGCATGAAGGTTAAACCTCTTGACATTTCAATAAAAAATAACCATGGATAGCCTCAAGTTCTTCCTTTGTTAACATTCTTCTTGCTGAACGTCCATATGTTCATCCATGATTTGTGAAAATGGATAAGTCCCTATCATCATCACTCATTCCTCCCACATCATCATTACGAGGGACTTTTCTTCTTCTTGTGTGAACTTGCGACTTAAAATAATATGAAAAAAATGTACTAGCTTCCTCCACTAAATAAGCATTACATATCGAACCTTTAACTCTAGCCTTGTTTTTGACATTTTTCTTCAAGTGATGCAAATACCTATATTAGCAAATAAGGTTATACCAATTTAGTTATTAAAACATGTTATTACTTCAATTACAATCATTTTTGTTGAATTACCTCTCAAATGGATACGTCCATCAATATTGAACTGGACTGGCTAGTTTAGCCTCATGTGCTAAATGCATAGGTAGATGCTCCATATAGTCAAAGAAGCTGGGAGAAAAATCCCCTCTAACTTGCATAAAATTACTAGAATTTCCCTTTTTAGTTTTTCTATTTTAGTTAACTTGATTTCAGATGATGTTACATTTTTAAAAAACAAACTTAATTCTATTTTTACTTCTCAAACCTTATTTGATAGCAACTCCTGAAATGCAATTGAAATTAGCCTTTACATAAATGCATGATAATTATGACTTTTCATCCCAAATAATTTGTACTTCCTTATATCCACACACCTTGCCGAGTTTGAAACATAACTATTGGGAAACTTTAGACTTTTCAACCATTCACACAATATTTCCTTTTGTTTTTTGTCCAAACTGTAATATGCTTTTGGATATTTACTAGTGTGAAGATCTTTATATAACTCATTCCTTCCATAAAAAAGTTTCAAATCAACTCGTGATTTTGCTTTGTCTTTTGTCCTCCCTTAAAGGTTCTTTATAGTATTAAACAAATTGTCAAAAATATTTTTTTTCAATATGCATCACATCTAGATTATGATGTATCAAATTAGTTTTCCAATATCGAAAATCCCAAAAGATGCTTCGTTTTCTCCAACCAAAGTTTTTACTAATGTTTGTATTAACTTCATTAGTTTCAAATTCTTTAACTTTCAGCAAACCTAATTCCTCAATCTCCTGTAATATCTCTTCACCAGCTTTGTGAAGGCGAGGAGGTGTTTTTACTATCATATTTTTAATGAAATTTTGTTTATTGCATCTAAATGGATGATCTAGAGGAAGAGATTTTCTGTGGTTGTTAAACTATCATATTTTCCCCTGTTTGGAAGATAAAACGCATTAGAATCATTGCCACAATAAGTACAAGCTAATTTCCCTACTGTTCTCCGTCCAGACAATATGGCATACACTGGAAAATTACTAATGGTTCACATCAAAGCTACTCTCAACACAAAATTTTGTTTTAGAGGCACATCATATGTCTAAACACCAAATTCCTAAAGATGCTACAATTCAAATATCAACGGTTGTAAGAATACATCAATTTTATGCTTTGGATTTGTAGGTCCTGACACAATCACTGTCAAAAACATACATGCCTCTTTCGATTCATGAAGGCAAATTATAAGGAGTAATTATAATTGGCCATGATGAATATTACTGGTCAAATTAACTAAAAGGTTTGAATCCATCTGTCGATAATCCCAACCTAAAATTTCAACTTTACTGCAAACTCATAATGGGTATCATTGAAATGTTTCCATGATAGTACTTTTGATGGAAGACTCATTATTCCATCTTCCTATTGGTGTTCATTATGCCATCTCATGTGAGATGCAGTAACATCAGAAGCATATAGTCTTCGAAGTGTCAGAGTTAGCGGGAAATAATACATCCGCTTCTAGGGTATTTAATTTAGGTTTAATAGAATGCTTTTTGGGCTTGAACCTATATTAACCACAAAATTTGCACTCTTGTAATTCCACATCATCTCCCTAATACAATATATATCCTAATTTGCAACAATCAATCTTTTTAATAGGCAAACCAAGACTCCTAATAAGTTTCTTTATATTGTAAAAACTATCAACCATTATATGATCAGGAGGCAATTTTTCATTATACGATCTAAGAATTTTATCAAAACTATGATAAAAAATATGCCCTTTAGACTTTATGTTCAATATTCAAGCAATTGAATAAAATTGATTCATTATCTCACAATTTGGCCATAGTTTTGGCCAGTTGGTTATAATAAGTCAAAAAACTATTTTACATGTGGGTTTGGTTCTTCTTCAAGATGTTTTATACTTTCCTGAAAGGTATAATTAGCTGCATTATAAACTATTTGCATGTAAGGATTTTCATTTTCATTCACATTATTTGTTCTAAATCCAATCCCCCTTTCAAACTCATTTAAGTTCACTGACAATTATACTTCATTACCCCTTGAGGTGCTACAAATCAATGGTTTCTCATGTCATATCCACTCAAAATAATTTGGGACAAACTCTTTTCTCAACAAATGCCCATTCACTTCATCAATAGGAAGGAAACGAATGTGTTTGCATTTTTTATATGGGCATCTGATATTTGGGCCATCCATATATGCAAGTTGAGAACATGCTTCAACTCCCTCAACAAACTCAGGATTAATGAAACCATTAGGTGTTAATTGTCTATATATCCAAGATCTATTAACATTACTTATTTTTACAAAATTGTTAATTTCAAACATTGATTTCATAGTTACTATCCTTTATGTTCCCTAAAGTTTACATAACATTTAAACTTTACACAACATCCCCTAAGTATTAACCAATTAAATTAATTACCTACAATTAATTTCAAAAACTATGATATGTGACATTGTTTACACCTGAGAATTAAGAAAACAAGTTCTCACTATGACTCCTAAGCTTGTGGAATTTTTTACCGATAAGCCTTATGGGAGCTACATCATAGGATTATAGCCAATATACTATCCTAAGGGTTTATTAATGCCTCAAATCATCCATAACATCTCAAACTCATTCCACATACAGTAAATAGTTAGAATATTAAAGAAGACCATACAAACTCATTAATGATTATAATAATATTCTAAACAACAACACAAAATCAAGACCTCCTTTGCATTCACACAAAATCCAAATGTATTAGAATCGTATTATTAAAGGAATACATATGGTAGACATTAGTTGGATGACTATCCTGGATGGATGGACAACTTTAGACTACGAAGAAGAAAGATAAGCGATGCTCTTCAACACAATATAGGGCCTGTGAAAAAGAATATTTCATATTTAATATAATACACTTGTTCTAATATTTATTAAGAAAATAAGATAAATTGAATTAGTTAAATTTGATGGTGTTTCTCAATCATTTAATAAAGTTAGCTTTTAGTTTTTCTACTAATTCAAGTCCATAATTGAACTAAATCCCTTCAAGTTTGGTGTTAATTTGGGTGATGATTGTATTTTGTCCTTTTTAATTCTTTTAATATTATTAAATTTAAAATTAACAATAAAAGATATACAAATTTAAGCCTATCAAATTACAAAATTAAAACATATAAGATTTCTTAAGTAGATCGTTATATAAACAAAACAACGAAAACACTATTATGCCTCCTTCATTAAGTTTAAGCACTATAATTTGACATTTTCTCACAAGATATCACTCTTTTGTTTAAGTGTTTGAAATTTTAATAAGGTACTCTCATCACCTTCTTATGAAATTAAACTTATCATAAGCTTGAAAATCATTTAATCTCCAATATTTAAATAGATATCTAAAGACAAAAATTATAAGGACTTTGAATAGGATTGTAATGAGTCCAAAAGAGATGTGAGTTAAATATTAAAAGTGAATAAAATAAGCATAAAAGTTTTGTAATTAGTTGAGCAAGAGCAAATAAATTAAAAGAGTATATACACACACACATATTATGTCACTAACTCCTTATATCTTTACAATAACGCCTTTTTCCTTCATTTTTTCAAGCATAGGAAGCATGTCAATCAAGAATTTTTTATAAAGTTTTCCTTTTATTCATTATTTTTCTTTTGAATTTCTTTCTTTTATTTATATTTTTTCAATTCACACAAATTCTCCTTTTTTTTACACTACCTTATTCATATATATAACTATCTCCCTCAAACTAATTTCTTTGTATACAATAAGTAATAACCATGACAAATCACAAATAAAAGCTCAATTAATCATGAATTATATAGTAATTACTTTTTTTCTTTTAGGCTCAAGGTTCTTTAGAAAAGGTTATAAAAAGGCTAAAATTTCACATAAGGATCAACAGGGTTCACTAATGAATTAATATACAAAAAGGATAGGCAATTTGAATCAAACTCAACTGTAAGTTTCTTTGTCACTTTAATGCTAGTATACATCTTACATGTAATCTAAAAAATAAGAAATTCAAGCTCTAGAATTTCAAAATCAATGAACATTCAAACTAAAAGAAATGCTGGACCTTGTTTTCGGAGCCCAACTATCCAGAACAACATAAAACGTGAGCTTAATCCAAATAAAAACACCTTAACCATTATTGATTCATCTTCATACTTTGATACCATAACATATCTTAAAGAACTTATATGTAACCACAATTCCTGTAAAAATAAAATTCATCATCTCAAATTAATTACTTCCTCAAGTATCTCTAATTTCAACTCAACCTTATCCATACGCAAATTCACATTTCCACTCAATGGCATCCATACATAATTCATAATTCGTTAACACCAAAAGATAAGAGTTTTTACATAGCCATAATGGCATTTCAAATCACAATACATCCATATCTCATAATCCTAAAATACCTAAGATACTTGAACTAATAATGCTCGAAATGTAACTAAAATCCTCATTGTTACAAAATCTAGCTTAAAATACAAATTTATGTAACTTGAAGCGATTCTTTGACCCTCTTTCACTCGATCTCATGTTTTTTACCTAAAGATGGGATGGATAAAGGGGGTGAGCTTAAAGCTCGTGGGTAACAAGTTCATAATCGAGAAATAAGCAAAAACTCTTTTTTTAAACTCATTTTTATTGAACCTCTTCATAAGCATAGTAATTTCGTATTTAAAAATAATAAAAACACTTATT
>JANIIA010064770.1:0-10728 GCA_027478495.1 Erythroxylum alaternifolium
TTTTCATATTAATTGTGGTTATTATTTATATGTGAAATATTTAAAAATTATTGTCATTTTATATTAAATTATTAATTATGATTATTATGATTTTTAAAAACAGGGTTGATGTAAACCTCCAAATTATATAGTATATAACTGTACAATATATCACTGGACTATTTTGCAAATTTTAAAACTTTTAGGGACTATTTCATAAATATAAAAAATTACTCGAAACAGTACCCGGTATTGATCGGTACCGATACAGTACTGTACCAGAACTTAATTCGGTACCGAGTCCGGTACGGTATTCGCAACTTTGTAGTTAGGAGTAAGTCGTTTTAGGTTTTTGTGAATTGATCTTTTATACTAACCTAGAATTGAAGCATCATTGTAATGTACATTAACATATTAATGTACAGTATTTAATTTTAATAAATCTAACAAAAATATACCTTTAGTTACACTTCAGTATTTTACAAAAAATTTAAATAAGTTATTATCCTCATCTTTAATATTACTTTTACATTTTATTCAAAATGCAGGTCTGACTCTTCTCCAAAAATACCATATGAAGCAATGTTTGTGCCAAATTCAACGTACACAGATCTTTTGGGGCAGCTTGTGCAATCAAATTCTACTACAGACATTATAATTGTGGAGGACGAAACCGTGCAATTGGATTAGACAGCTATAGAAAGTAAAACTGCAGATTCTATTCCAGAGGAATGGGAGCAGCTGGTCGTCAGTGGAGTTTGCAGGACAAAATCTCCCTCCTGCGTTTCCAAACCAAAGATGGACCACTTTGTTCTATCCCCACCAGCTGACAATGAACAATTGGACCCTAAAACTTCAAGTTCCTAGATCGTTAAAACCGAGAGTAGCCTCACCCGTAAACAGCCGAATTGCAAAAACATCTGTAAAGCCTACAAAATAAAAGCAGCCCAGCCTATAAACGATTACCAAAATAGAAGCATCCGCTGGAAATAAACCAAACCAACGATAATAATCATGTTCTTCATCTTTTTCTCTTAATTATTTCAGCTAGTATGTGTCTTAATGTGCTATTTTTCTTCTGTATATGACACTTCTCTCATAGGTTCACTCGTTGTGTTTGTTTTGTAGAAAATTTGGAGAAAGTTATAGAGGTTAACAACATCAAAATCTCTTAACACTTTAGGTAAATTTTTAGCCGGTATTTTATGAATTTTTGTGATTTTTGATCATTTTATACTAGTTTATAGTTGTATTGCATGTTGTGGTAGTTTAGAACAATAATTGAAGTCATGGAAAGGGATAAAAAATAAAAATAGAGAAAATGTGACTGAAAAATGTTAAAGGAAGAAGAAATAGGAGAAGAGAGGGTGAAGAAGATGACATTTTTTGCAAATTCAAGTTTCATGAAGGAGTAAAATAGGAAATACAAACAGTGAAGATAAAAATATGAAATTTACTTCCAAAAACGGCATTTTTGATAGTAATTGAAATGAATGAGGGTAAAACTGGGCTTTTAACTAATTAAGAGTATTTTAGTAATTATGTTGGTTAAGTTAGTAAGGATATTATTTTTATAATTAAGAATAAAGTTGAAAAGGGAATAACGTTGGATTATTAAGTGTATTTGAGTTAAAATTTTTCGTAAATTAGTCTCATAGAATTCTGTAAATTCTATGTTCGAAGGTCCAATTAAGGAGTAATTTAGACTGTCAATTAGTTGAGTCCAAAATTTAGATAAAGATAACTTTAGACTTTACTCTTAAATTAAAATGAAGTACAAAGTGTTTCGTATTTATATTTTAATATGTTATTATGGATTATAAGTTGTATCACATGTTAATTCGACAAAAATATGTTAATTAATTTGAAACTGACTGATAAGAAATTGTGAAAATAAAAACATGTGACTTATCTAAGATAGGCTACATTTGATGCTCTTAGATTGATAGGTTATGTAGATATAAGCGAGTGATGGCTAGGTAATTGTCTATAGAGCAAGTATCGAGGCATTCTGAGTCCTAAGGATATCCTATGTCAATAGCTAAGTACCGAGATATCATGAGTCTTGGAGATATCTTGTGCTGATGACTAGATACTCAGATAGTATTGAGATACCCAATGAGATTGACAAATTGAGGTACCTTGTGCCGATATTTATACATTTAATTACATTTCTACTTGATGACAGTTTATGATGAATAGAGACGAGTTGGCAAACCATTAGATGTAAGCCTACTACATTAAGTAGGGCCTAGGCAATTCAATTAATTATTAGACAAAGCATAAATGACAGTTATAAATTAATATTTGTGTTAATCATTGTTTGGTAAAATTTGAGATGCTTGTTAATTGCTCGAATTAGACTGAGTAATGTTGTGTATTTAGTATTATGTGTATGTTTTAATGACTTGACTGATGCTTTATGTTTATATTTTGAGTTATTGATTTTAAGAATACGGTCAATTATCCTTATTGAGTAGGCAGCTCACCCTTTGCCATTATTTTTTAGGAGATCGAACGATTGCCGATAATCTCAATGCACATGATAGATACAGTGAAGATTAGGTGGGGCCAACAGATCAATTAAATAAAGTTGTTCTATTGTATTTTTTTATGTGACAGCTCGAGTAGTTATTTTATATAGAATACTTTGGGATCTGATGAACATCTCTCTTTAGAAACTAATGATGATTTAATTATTAATTAATTGTGGTTTAAGAATTTTTGGAAACATCGCATTAGATGATATCAGAGCGGGTTTAAGTTTTTAGGGACATGTTGAGTGATAAAAAAAAGATATTTTCTTGTCTTATTTAGGATGGTTTCAGGAGATGATAATGCTGATCCTGAGTCTACTGGGGAATCAGGTAGTTTGATCCGTGCTCCAGATCTACCAGATCAGGGAGATGTTTGAATGAATTGAGAAAGAGGATCAACCTGTTGCATCATCTGAAAGAACCGCATCATCTATGGTGGTAATAGATTATTATGTGACGGAGGTAATGATAGAGTCTTCAGGCTTGAAAGTGATACTTATAGGGGATTGCAGAGTAGTCCTAGCATGCGTGATCTCGGCAGTGACTGTTAGACAGTTGATATTTGATAGATGTGAGGCATATCTAGCTCATATTATAGATATGTGGGATGTGAGTCATTGGTTAGACGATATTCCTATAGTGAGGGAATTTTCAGAGGTATTCTTAGATGATTTACCAAGTTTACCGCCTCAATGCAAGATAGATTTCACCGTTGAGATGATGCCTAAAGTTATACCTTACAAGATGGCTACTATTGGGTTAAATGAGTTAAAAAAGCAATTAGAGGAGATGTTGAAAAGGGGCTTTATAGACTAAGAAAATCACCCTAGGAAGCTCCAGTGTTATTTGTGAAGAAAAAGGATGGTAGTATGAGACTTTATATGGATTATCGTTAGCTAAACAGGGTGACATTGAAGAACAAGTACCTGTTGCCGAGGATAGATTATCTTTTAGATCAACTGAGGGGAGCTGTCATATTTTCCAATATTGACTTGAGATCGGAATACTGAAGTTAAGGATAGTTGAGTCAAGTATTCCCAAGACAGCTTTTCATACTCGATATGGCCACTATGAGTTCTTAGTGATGCCTTTTGGCTTGACTAATGCATCGGTTGCATTCATGGCGTTGATGAGCAAGACTTTTTAGAAGTATCTGGATCAATTTGTGATAGTGTTCATTGATGATATATTAGTATATTTGAAGAGTAAAGAGGATTATGAGCAACATTTAAGGATTATGTTACAGATTTTAAAGGAGAGACAATTGTATGCAAAGTTGAGTAAGTGTGAGTTTTGGATGGAGTGAGTAGCTTTCCTTAGACATGTGGTATCCGAGAGGAAGTGATGTCTGATCCTTCTAAGGTAAAGGCAATTATGGAGTGGGAGCTACCAAGAGATATATCAAAGATAAGGAGTTTTCTAGAACTTGCTAAGTGTTATCGAAGATTTATAAAAGGATTTTTAATAATAACTAGCGCATTGACCAAGCTGTTAAAGAAAGGAGTTCAGTTTGAATGCACTAATCAGTGGCAGGAGAGTTTTGAGGAGCTTAAGCGGAGATTGAATTTTAGCATTATTTTAGTGTTACCATCAGGTGGTGGAGGTTTTGAGGTATATACAGATGCTTTGAGGATAAGATTGGGGTGTGTATTGATGCTGCATGAAAAGGTGATAGCTTATACCTCTCGTCAGTTAAGATCAGATGAGTTGAATTATGCTACCTATGATTTGGAGTTAGCGACGATTGTTCATGCTCTTAAGATTTGGAGACATTATTTGTATAGGGAGACATTTTGAATCCGTACTAATCACATGAGCCTTAAGTATATATTAACTCAGAAGGAGTTAAACTTAAGGCAGAGATTATGATTGTACCATTAATTACCATTTGGGGAAGGTTAATGTAGTGGCAGACGCTTTGAGTAGGAAAAGCTCAAGCTTAATGGCTAATTGGAATGGACACAATATGATGCCATTGGTGGAGTTGAGGGCACTGGATGTGAAATTGGAGATTGATTATATGAGTAGTTTATTGATAACAATACAGGTCTAACTAGAATCGGGAGATAGGAACAGAGAGACACAAGTTTAGGATTCTTTTCTGATACGGATGTGAGAGAGAGAGTGTGTGTAACAAAGTAAGGGGACTAATTTTTCAGTAAGAGCAAATGAAGCATTGGTGATTGGGAGGCAAGTTTATGTGCCATATGTAGATGGATTACGAGAGGAGATTTTGAAGGAAGCTCATAATGCATCATATGTTATGCGTCCTGGTATTACAAAAATGTATCGAAACCTGAGACTTTATTACCGGTGGCTAATAATGAAGAAAGATGTAGCAGAGTTTGTGTCGAGATGTTTGACCTGTCAACAGGTCAAGGTAGAGCATTAGGCACCAACAAGAAAATTAAAACCCTTAGTCATTCCGTCATAGAAGTGGGAGAAAATTTTTATGGATTTTGTAGTAGCGTTACCAAAGGCCAGACGTAGACATGATGCAGTTTGGGTAATTATAAATAGGTTGACTAAATCAGTTCATTTCTTACTTGTATAGCAGACAGACTCCTTGAATAAGCTTGCCAAGTTTTATGTTGATAAGATAGTAAGGTTACATGGGATTCCAGTGTCTATTGTATCATATCAAAATCTATGATTTACTTCTCGATTTTGGATGAATTTACAAATAGCTTTGAGGACTAGGTTGAATTTGAGTATTGCATTTCACCCTCAGTTAGATAGATAGTCGGAGCATACAATTCAGACATTAGAGAATATGATGAAAGCTTTTGTGCTGAACTTTGAAGGTGATGGAGTTTGCATATAATAATAGTCATCACTCTAGCATCGGTATGACACCATTTGAGGCATTATGTCGTAGACAGTGTAAGGATCCGATATATTAGGATAGAGATCCGATATGTTAGGATATAGATGGTCCTAGATTGTTAACAGGACCGGAGTCAGTTCAGGAGAAGATGGATAAAATAGGGGTAATAAGGTAATGTTTAAAGGCAACTCAAGATCGACAAAAGAAATATGTCGATCAACTCGATATGGAGTATAACATTAGAGAGGGGGGGTAGGGGGATGGGGGATTGGTAGGAGAGGGAAGTTGAGTATGAGATATATTGGGTAATATGAAATTGTACAACGTGTGGAGCCGTTAACTTATAGATTAGCATTACTACCAGAGTTACCACAAATTCATGACATTTTTCATGTGTCGATGTTGAGACAGTACCGGTCAGATCCTAGTCATGTTATATCGAGACCTGAGATCGAAGTTACAAATTACATGACTTATATAGAGGAGCCAATGGAGATATTGAATAGACAAATTAGGAAATTAAGGAGACGAGATATTTCAATGGTGTGAGTTTTATGGAGTCATCATTGTTCTCCAAGGGAGATAACTTTGAAGGTAGAGGATGAACTTTGACGTCAATATTCTCATTTGTTTAAATCCCAAGGTACATAATTTAATTTCAAAGACGACTTTTTCTTTCAACTATTCCAGTTGGTATGTGCATTAATGTGCCATTTTTCTCATACATGTGACACTTATCTCATAGGTTTCCTCATTGTGTTTGTTTTGCAAAAAATTTAGAGGAAGTTGTGAAGGATAACAACACCAAATTCTCTCAACACTTAGGTAAATTTTCAGCTTTTATTTTATGACTTTTTTATTTTTTATCATCTTACACTAGTTTATAGTTGGATTGCATGTTGTGATTATTAGGATAATAATTGAAGTCATGGAAAGGGATAAACAAGGAGAAAATGTGGCTAAAAAATGATTAAAGAAAAGGAGATAGGAGGAGAGGAGAGGATGAAAAAAATGACATTTTTAAAATTTTTAAGCTGCATGAAGGGGCGAAATAGGAAATGCAAACAATGAAGGGTAAATCTAGAATTTATTTCGAAAAAAGCATTTTTGGTAATAATTGAAATGAATGAGGGTGAAATGGGACTTTTAATTAGTGAAGGATATTTTAGTAATTATAATGGTTAAGTTAATAAGGATATTATTTTTATAATTAAGAATAAAGTTGAAAAGGGAATAATGTTGAATTATTAAATGCATTTGAGTTGAAAATTTCGTAAATTATTCTAATAGAATTTTGTAAATTCTAGGTTCAAAGGTCTAATTAAGGAGTTATTTGGACCATCAATTAGTTGAGTACGAAATTGAGGTAAAGATAATATTGGAGTTTACACATAAAATAGAGTACTGTTTTTTATTAATAAATTATATTTTGAATTAGTCATTAATTAAATTAATGATTAATAATTACATTTTATTTTATTTCACTAATAATTAACAAAGTTAAGGTGTTTCGTGTTTATATTTTTATATGTTGTTACGTATTATGATGCATATCGCATGTTAATTCAGTAAAAATGTGTTGATTAAAGACTAGTTGATAATAGGTCATTTATAAATTGTGAAAATAAAACAATATATAGGATAGGCTACATTTGATGGTCTTAGATTGATAGGTTGTGTAGGTATAAGCGAGTGACGGCTAGATATATGTCCGTCGAGCAGTTACCGGGACACCCTAAGTCCCTAAGATGTCCTCTGCCGATGGCAAGGTATCGGGCATATCTTATGTTAATGGCTAGGTATTGAAGTAGTACCGGGGTACCTAGCAAGATTTAGAAATTGAGGTACTCTGTGCTGAAATTTATACATGTAATTACAGCTCCACTTGACGAGAGTTTATGATAAGTAAAAATGAGCCGACAGATCATTGAATATAAGACTACTAGGTTAAGCAAAACCTAGGCAATTCAGTTAAATATGAGATAAAACATAATGACAGTTATAAATTAATATTTGTATTAATTATTATATGGTAAAATTTTGGGATGTTTGTTAATTGTTCAAATTATACCGAGTAATGTTGTGTATTTAGTATTATATACATGTTTTAATCACTTTACTAATGTTTTATATTTATATTTTTAGTTATTTAATTTTAAAGGTAAAGTCGGTTACTTTAACTAAGTAGACAGTTCACCTCTTACCAGTATTTCTTTTAGGAGATTGCTGATTGTCGATAACTTTAGAGCACGTGATAGACAAAGTGAAGATTAGATGGGTCCAACAGATTAACTAAATAAAGTTTTTCTATTGTAATTTTTTTTATACTTGTTAGTTTGGATAGTTGTATTATATACTTTCGAATTTGACAAACATCTCTCTTTTGTAACTAATAATAATTTTAGTAATTAATATTATCCTTTAGGAACTATTTGCATATTTGTGGTTTAAGAATTTTCGAAAGTGTCAGACATCTGTAACAACAAAGATGCCTCTGATCCCGTTCCAACCCATCCATTTAACAAATGAACGCTTGACTTCGAGCCAGCTAATGAAACCCATCTTCCAGGGGATATGATCCTCTGTCCCCCTTCCCTTGTCCCTACCCTATTTCATTAAATCTCAGCCATTCATTTATATAGGTCCCATATAGATGAATGGCTAAGATTCAATAGAACATGATAGGGGCAGGGGAAGGGAGAGAGAGGATTTGAGGGCATCTTCCAGAGACTAAAAAGTAAGCTTAGGTAGATGAAGGTTATTTTCTGTAAGAAGCAGAGCTATTCTTGCAGAAACTACCTGATGCTTATATGACATGGAGGCGGTTTGAACCTCCATGAAAGAATAAGGTAACACTTTGTTAGAATCATAAACTAGGGTATGGAGTAGTTTGTTTGTGAAAGATCAATTAAGTGTTGGAGAATCATGAATCCTGTTCTAACAGCATGTAGGAGGAGAGTTTTCCAAGTTCTTCCTGAGAACTAATGCTACAAGGGCCATCAATCATCCTTAAGAAAATCCATTCAGCTTGTTCTCTGAAAGAAGGTAACCTTTGAATAAAAGTTCAAAGACTTTATTGTATTTCAGAAAGACCAATTACAATTTGTTGGTCATAAGAGAAATCGAAGGATTTCCTCTTGTCTATAGTAAAAGGGCAAGAAATAAAAGGAACTGCTTTACATTCTTTTGAACACAGGTGGCCGCACAGGTCATATGGTCACAGTCAAGCTTACGCATTAGCTTACCCATGCATTATGCATATATACATATATAAAACTCTATTAACATTCTAAAGGTGAACCCTTTTCCAGTAAACATGACATTACTCACAAGCCTTGCAGGCTAAATGTCAGATCAGATGGACCCAAATCTTTTTAAGGCGGCAAGAGTGTAGTAGGGCAGCTCATTCCTTCTTGTCTTATCCATTGACGTCTCAGAAGTTCTCTTTATGAAAGTCAAACTTACTGCTGGTCTTGTGAGAGAAATCCAAGGCCAGATGGCGGAGTTCTTTAGCTAGTGCTGGTAACCCACAATAAAACACACCTGCAATTTTCCAATTGTCTCAGCTTTCTTGTCTTCAGAACTGATGAAAGTAACATCTTTATGGGAAAGGAAATGACAGAAAGAACAAAAAAGAAAAAGCAAGGAATTGAATAATGGAGATTCAAAAAAGCTGGACATCACAAGAGAGTGGGATATGAACTTTTGAGTTCAGGTTTTGTTTCCTTTCTTTCCATCTTCTTGAAATCAGAATAAAAATATAGGTTAAAAGTAAGGAGTGTAACATGTGGTGCAAAAGGAACATCCTAGACTGAGTGATTAAACAAGTAAGTACATGATCTAAATGTTTTGACATTGTTCTTATATACATGTAATTTTTTATACAAATTTGCCCAAAATCATGTTTATGGTCCTGTCTTAAAGGTTCTTCAGTACTTAGGAAAAGATGAGAAATGAATCGAATATTGACAGAAAATTTTGAAGGTAGCAGAAGTGGAACTTACCAACTCGAGAATTGGTATGATTGATTGCTATGCGTTTGTAGACACTTCGCCAGTCAGGCCTGGCAAAATGAGACTTGACCCTTGTGCCTGAGACAACGTCGACGCCATTCTTGGCATGATTGAGTGATTGGAGCATAGCAATGAGAGCTGACCTCACATCACCTTCTTCATACACACTGGTGCAATAGTTATGGAGCTCTATGACATGGTTATGATCAAGTTCAGCTACTTCGTTCATCACCCCTTTAAACCAGTCGAAAGAACCTTGCTCCTTTGTCACCCAGTAAAAGTATGCCCTTCTTGTCTTGAAGTTCTCTCTTCTTTTATGTGCATTTGGGCTCACATTTCTTACATTTCCTATCGCATTCTCTTCTTCTTCTTCTTCCATTGCCTTTAAGTTGCTCACTATGTCCTTCACTATGCTGATCATAGGAGTTGCTCCAATTCCCAGACCAACCAGCAGGACAACCTCGTATTTCCCGAAGTCTTGTGCTGGTGCACCGTATGGACCGTCTATCAGAACCCTCGGAAAGCTGGTAATAATCATCATATATCATTAGTGGATCAGATCTTTTCTTTTTTTTAATCCATGCACAGTAAATGCAAGAAGTTCACAACTTTTCATCACTGCAGGTGGGTCAGAGCAGATTATGCAAGTTTTTGAGCCGATTAAAACAATACCCAGATTTAGAAAGGTCCACTAATACACTGCCATACCTCTAATTAGTAGAGAGGTTGCTTCCTAATGACATATTTTAATTAATAGATTTAATATAATTTTTTAAAATGAAATTTTCTAACTTTTTTATATAATTTATATTCAATCTTCAAATTTTTTAGATTTATTTTTATAATTTTAACTCAATTCAATGATTAATTTTTAAAATTAAAATCTTTTAAATAGTAATTATGGTATTTGAGTGAAATGGAGCTGTCTAATTTGTCTAGGTCTAGTCCTCCTACAACAATATAATTTGAAAATTAAATATTTTTCAAATTTTTGTTGATTTCACGTCAGTTAAGATACTTTATTTAACATTTTTTAATAAAAATACCAATGCATGTGGAAGGAGTTAATACTGTCAGAAGTTTTGACTTACTCGGAGTGGTTGTTTCCTTGAAAGTCGTCAGCTCTAAGGAGTCCACTTTTCCCTGTAGTAGGTGGTTGACATACCTTCACAAATTACACAAAATATAAGACAATCAGCCGCAATAAACGCCATTAAAACTGCTCTAATGAGCTCATCTTTCTCCTGTTAATTTTGCAGAATTCATATCCAAAGTCCGAATCTTGATGTATGAAGTTGTTTTGACAGAGACAAACACACCTTTGTAAATACTTTTCTAAGCTCCGTTGTCCAATCACCAAGAGTTCTGATGT
>JANIIA010064801.1:0-10726 GCA_027478495.1 Erythroxylum alaternifolium
TCAACAAAACTTCTTGAAGTTCTTGTGAAATAAAAGCTTGTACATAAATCTGAAATTGTGCTTTGAGCTTGTTGGAGCGTGACCTTGTAATTGGACCCATTGGCATCCTCAAGTCTCCATTGCCTTGGTGAGTTGTATCAAGATTGATTAGGGTTTTCTTTAGCCTATATAATTGTCATCTCTGTACAAGAATGGGGACTGGAATTTGTTTTATGTTTTTGGTGAGGTTATTCACTTTGTTGGTTCTTCATTGAACTTAGAACTTATCATGGTTATTCCTTGTGGCATTCATCTGACTTATCAGTCTCAATCTCTTCTTTTCTTAGAATGTGGCATCAATATCCTTTTTTATAACTTTGGTTCATGTTTCTTAAAAATTGGTCAAGGTTTTCTTGAAAACAGAACTAATTTAGCTTTTTTTGGAAATTCCTTTCAACAACTTGCTCGTGGGTTTCCAGATCTTGATTTACAGGGTTCATATCATTTGGTATCAGAGCTTGGGTTATTCTAAATCAGTCTGGTGCGTATTACTTATGTTGTTTCATGTTTCATGTTGTTTTTTGTTAGTTTCTTCCATAAAGTTTCTTGCAATCTTGCAAATCTAGTTGTTTTCTTCCATACACTTTTCTTGCAAATCTGGTTGTCTTCTTGTTGCAATCTTTCTCATATGTCCTCAAACTTTGCAAATCTAGTCATCATGTTATTTTCTAAATTGATTGCTCTTTCTTATTATTTCATATATGTTCCTTCTTACTTCTTTTGATAGCCTTAGTCTTGTTTTGAAAAAAATAGACAAAAGAAAAGGAAAGAAAACAAGAAAAGAGAAGAGAAGAAAAGGAAAAAAATGAAACAAAAGAAAATGAAAAAAGAAGAAAAAAGTGGAGGCTCAGTTTTTGCAAAAGAGGACAAATTTAAGTTAAGCAAAAGGGAAGTACTTGATTTGTTTATTCCTATCTGAAATCTAAAATTAATATTATTATTATTTTAATTAATCTTTGTTTCATCTTCTTTTCATTGCTATCTTATATAGTTTCATTGTTTAATCTCTTACCCTTATCCTATTTTCTTTGTTCCTCAATCTGCTTGAGTTCTTTGGATAAGTTGGGTGTGCATTGCTAGCTTTTGATTGGTTAAAAAGCCTTAAAAGAGTGAAACACTTATTGAGTGAAATTACTTGTGAGGTTTCTTTGCAAAGTCATTGTTTGTCAGATTGCCATAATGGCTGAAGAAGGAAGGACAGGAGACACATTCAAACAACAAACTTTGCGTCAACACTTTGAGCCCATGGAGGTTAGATTTGGTGAAAATTTGGATAAGGTGTAAAGACAAGATGTTGCCATTGCTGCTTTACAAAGGATTCAAGTTCATGAAGTTCCAATTGTGCATAGACAAGAAATGCGACAATACCGTCTTGAACATGAGGACAATGATAGTGACGATTTTAATGTGGGAGAGACCAATAATAAATTTGATCAAGATAAAGGTGGTTGAAGGAGGCAAAGGATAGATCATTATGATCGAAACTTGGGAAACATTAAAATGAAGATTCCATCGTTTTCAGGCAAGAACGATTTTGATGCACACTTGGAGGGGGAGAAGAAAGTAGAGTTGGTCTTTAATAGTCACAACTACTCTGAAATGAAAATGGTAAAACTTACTACTGTTGAGTTAACTGACTATGCTATTGTTTGGTGGGATCAACATGTTTTGACTAGGAGACAAAATCGTGAGAGGCTAACTGAAACTTGGGAGGAGATGAAGGCTATTATGAGGCGGAGATTCATTCCATCTCATTACTATAGGGACTATACCAGCAGCTGTGAGGCCTAACCCAAGGATCTAAGAGTGTGAAGGAGTACCACAAGGAGATGGAGATAGCCATGATTGAGGTTAATGTGGAGGAGGACTGAGAGGCAACCATGGCACGATTTTTGCGTGGATTAAATCAAGAAATTGCAAATGTGGTAGAGTTGCAACATTATGTGGAGCTGGAGAATATGGTACATATGGCCATGAAGATTGAGAGGCAACTCAAAGAAAAACAATCAATACATTTGAAGAAGAAATCGAATTATTCCTCTTGGAAACCGAATTGGAGCAAGAAGGATGATAATGCTGATCTTAAGGGCAAGTCTGAATCATCTAAAAGTAAGGATGCTAGGTTTAGCCTAGATATAAGGTAAGTCTAACTCCCAAACCTTTAGAAATAGAGATATTAAATGTTTTAAGTGTTTGGGATGGGGACACGTTGCATCCCAGTGCTCAAATAAGCGAGTGATGATTTTAAGGGGAGATAGTGATGTTGAGACCAAAGGTGAATTTGATGATGTTTATACGCCACAATCGAAGGGGAGTGATGATGAAGTGTATCCAGTTGCTAGTGAAATCCTTATCACGAGAGATCTTTGAATATGCAAGTGATGGGGGGGGGGATGAAGCACAACGAGACAACATCTTCCACGCACTTTGTCACATCAAGGACAAGGTATGTAGCATGATTATAGATGGGAGAAGTTGTGCTAATGTAACAAGCAATTGTTTGGTTGAAAAATTAGACCTACCTACTATTAAGCATCCTAGACCTTATAAACTTCAATGGTTGAATGAGTGCGGGGAAGTCAAGGTTAATAAACAAGTTTTGGTGTCATTTTCCATTGGTAGGTATCATGATGAGGTGCCTTGTGATGTTATACTTATGCATGTTAGTCATTTTCTTCTAGGCTGACCATCGCAGTTTAATAGGAGGGTTATGTATGATAGATTCAATAATTGATACTCTTTTGCAATGCATGAGAAACCTATAACTCTTATACCATTAACACCTTGACAAGTATAGGAAGATCAAGTGAGGATAAAAAATGAGTATGAAAAAAGAAAGAATGAGGTTTAATGTGAAGAAAGAAAGAGTGAGATTGAATATGAAAAAAGAGGTAATAATCACAAAAAAAAGAAGAAAAGGAAAAGCCTCAAGAGCAAGAGAGAAAAAAACAAGTTTTTATTAAAAGAAAGTGAGGTTAAAAAAGCTTTTTTTTCCAAAATAGCCAATGATTGTACTTTTGTACAAAGGCTTATTTTAATACTAATGTTCTTAACACATCTTTGATTAACGCTAGTATGTCTCTTTTGTAGGAATTTGCTGATGTCTTTCCTAATGAAGTTCCCAATGGTTTACCACCACTTAGGGGAATAGAACATCAAATTGATTTCATTCCCAGTGAATCAATTCCTAATTGACCAGCCTACAGGAGCAATTGCGAGGAGACAAAGGAACTTCAAAGGCAAGTTGAGAAGTTGCTAGCTAAAGGGCATACAAGAGAAAGTTTGACTCCATATGTTGCTCTTGTTTTACTTTTGCCTAAGAAGGATGGAACATAGAGAATGTGTGTTGATTGTAGAGCTATTGACAAAATTATGGTAAAATATTGCCATCCAATTCCTAGGTTGGATGATGTGCTTGATGAATTGCATGGTTCTTGTATTTTCTCTAAGACTGATTTGAAGTTTAGTTATCATTAAATTTTCATGCTAGATGGTGATGAATGGAAAACTACCTTTAAGACTAAGAATGGTTTATATGAGATGCTAGTTATGCCTTTTAGGTTAATTAATGTCCCTAGTACTTTTATGAGATTGATGAACCATGTTTACATGCTTTCATTGGTAAGTTTGTTGTTTTGTGCTTTGATGATATTCTTTATATCAAGAACTTAGATGAGCATCTTGAACATTTTCAAAAAGTTCTAAGTGTTTTGCGTGATGAGACGTTGCATGTAAACCTTAAGAAATGTTTGTTTTGCACTAATCAGATTGCATTCTTTGGATATGTTGTTATTGCTAAGGGAATATAGGTTGATGAAGAAAAGGTTATGCATGAGTGGCCTACATCTAAATCAATAACTGAGGTGTGAAGCTTTCATGGTTGGCACCATTAACTGAACTTGTCAAAAAGAATATTAGATTCAAGTGGGGTAGTGAACAAGAATCAACATCAAATTTGATTAAAGACAAGCTAAGTTCAGTACCATTAATTGCTCTATGTAACTTTGCTAAAACTTTCGAAGTTGAGTGTGATGCTTCAGGTATAAGTATTGGGGATGTTTTGATGCAAAAAAACCAACCCATTTCTTATTTTAGTGAAAAAGTAAATGGGCCAGCCTTGAACTACCCAAATTATGACAAGGAGATGTATGCTTTAGTGAGGGACTTGGAGATATGACAACATTACTTGTAGCCTAAGGAGTTTTTTATTCATACTAATCATAAGTCCTTGAAGCATTTGAAGGGCTAAGGTAAGTTGGCCAAACTCTATGGAAAATGGATGGAGTTCATTGAATCTTTTTCTTGTGCAATCAAGTACAAACAAGGTAAGGAACATATGGTTGCAGATGCTTTGTCTCCTAGGTATACCTTAATCTCTGTGTTGCATACTAAATTGTTAGTCTTTGACTATATAAAGGATTTATATTCTTCCGATCTTGATTTTGGTAATGTGTTTGAAGCTTATGAGCACGCTACCTTATCCTTTTGAGAAGAGGGGGAATGATGGAAACCCAGCTAAGGACATACAAAGGATGGTGCAATCTAGTTCAACACATTGGTGGAGGTCCAATAACTCAGCCTAAAGCTAAAAGGATGAAGGAAGCTCTTAATGAAATGATTGAAGATGTTTGGGCTAAACAAGTAACAATATTGGCTGATTGGGCTAGGAGAGATCAATCAGCCCCATCACCTTAATTCACTGTTTAAATAGGCCTAATTTGTTGATTATTTGGCCTAATTAGAAGAATATTTTATTTTGATGATTTTATGAGATCTCTAACTGATTTGGGCTGCCTAAAAGCCCACTTTCTATATTTGGCTTTAGGACTTAATATTGAAAAGGCTTTCATAAATCTTAGGGATTTCCTTATTTTTAGGAATAAATCATTGTTAGAAGATTGATTAGGGTCTTCGTTAGCCTATATAATCATCATCTTTGTATAAGAATGGTGATTGGAATTTGTTTTACACTTCTAGTAAGGTCTTTCACTTTGTTGGTTCTTCATTGAACTTGGAACTTGTCAAGGTTATTCCTTGTGGCAGCCATCTGACTTATCACTCTCAATCTTTTCTTTTCCTAGAGTGTGGCGTTAATATCCTTCATTCTAACTTTGGTTCATGTTTCTTAAAACATTGGTCAAGGTTTTCTTGAAAATAGAATTGCTTTAGCTTTTTCTAGAAATTCCTTCCAACAACCTGTTCGTGGTTTCTAGATCTTGATTTACAAGGTTCACATCAAACTTGCACTTTTTAAGTGGGCCATTAGGTGCTTACATATGTTGACAATGTATACAAATTATAACTCTAAATCATATCTAGGTTTGGATAAATTAAACTCCTTTAATTAATTTTTAATTCTCTAATTAAATAATTTATATCTTTATATCAAGATTAGTGTCTAGCCCTTTTGTGTATGATTTTTCATAAATTCAATATTTGTATCACACGATATTTTGATTAGACATAAATGGATAATGAAATTAATGTTTACTCTATTTTAATCTGATCAAGTTAGTTATTTATCTTTAGTAATCATTGATCCAATAAATTATATTGGAAAACTATTTTGTAAATTGTCATTCCACTTTGGATAAGGATTTCTTGAATCAATACTAATTGAGAATAATAGAACATTATCCCTAATCTACCGACTGACTATCTTTGACTAGAATTAGTCATAAGTAGTATCAAAATATAGAAATCCCTATATGAAATGCTTTTAAGATCTCAAGTCAAAGGACTACTTATACAATTATTACAATGAGTATTTTTATATAAATACAGGTTATTTACAAATGGATTTCTCATACAGGGTCAGTTTTATAAATTTGTTCTTTGATAAGCACTAACACATTTACTTAAACCTCTCCATAGTTTAGCCTATGAGATTGATTAATTCCTTCATAAGAAAGAAACGTAATGTGTGCTAGCCTTTTTACTTTATATTAATTTCCAATCTCAATAGAATAATAACTAAGAACAATTTAAAGATAATTCATCATGTACCTTAAACATATATAAGACTATATAACTACCGATTATTGTAAGGTATAAACTAATAATTGAACTTACAATAAGCCAATTGTTTAGGTAACTTATAGCATATTGCCATATGACAATCATGCTACTACTGGGATAATAGTTCAGTAATAGAATTTTACAAGATTCTTTATTGTGAGCACTTAAATTTTGCAACTTTATTCTCAATTATCATCATAATTAAGAGAAACCGCCTAAGAACATACTTAGATACTTGATAAGATCTTAACTCCTTTTTGCATACCTAATGACTCTAATGTTCTATAATACATTACTGTCTAAACAATGCGAGGAACTATACTAAGTTCATTGAAGAAATTATTGATCCAAATAATCATTCTCACTAAATGAAAAACGTATTATGACTTCACTTGAAAATATTCTAATTGCAAAAACCTCATCACGAGCCCTTTTGAAAGTGGTAGTCTCTTGTTCAATTGAATTCTCATCAACATTTGGGGTTCTCTTTTGAGATCTCCTTCCAGTGGCTCTCTTTTTTGAAGGTGGATGGAAATTTTAGTATCCTCCATTTTTGAAAACAAGTCAACTTACAATCTTAAATCATTGCAAAACAACACTGAGGGATTCACGAAGACATTTAGTTAGGTTAAGAAAAAAGATGCAAATTAGGATAAAATTCGAGATTCAATCAGGTTATGTTTTAGGGAAAAAATTAAATCAATTTTAAATTATAGAAAATAAATAAATAAATACAAAATAGAGAAATTATCATTTTTATTCACACTAGCTGTCATATTGGTAACTAACTTTACATGGCATTCCCAGGTAGCCAAATTTAACAGGAATGTATTGTTTGTTTGACGGAGATAGCATATTCGGCCAAATTGTTTCATTTTAGAAATGTTATGGGGTAAATTGGTATAAGAGATAACGATTTAGGCCATCTTAGACTTTTTATCAAACTTTAGGGGACAAATTAGACCTTTTGCCTAAAAGCTACATTAGAACCTTTTCAATATTAAATAACATTTTTCCAAGTAAAATATACCTTAACTAGGATTTACTTTAAAAGTTAATATCCATATAACCTTAAACTCAGATATTGACTCATACGTAGAATAATGGACATCTTTAATATTTCAGAAATATCAGATATCTCTAGTAATTAAACACTTTTAGTCAGACAGAATAAGAAAACAATTTATGTGTATATCTCTATAACTCTATTTTCTAGAATTTAAGTTGTTATCTTTTCATATCCAATATGAATTGTACTTGACAATTATATTTTCAACAATTGTAACTGTAAATTATTGCTCTCTATGAACAATATGTCTCTATATACTCTTACTGAAGAAGACAATGATAAATTCTCAATCATCTTCAAAATAAACTCTTTAAATTAATAATGAAAGTGAATCTTTCAATGTCTTGTAGCCTTTTAACTATCCATTAGATGTATCAACAAAGACATTAGTTCTAGTTGGATGTATTATTATAAGATTTGAAATTTCCAAATTTTATCTTATAGTCACTACTTATCTTGAGAATCATTCTCTTATAAGTATACATTAAAACAAACAATTTGTTCAGTGGCTCTATAAGATTATATCCAATCTTTTAGATATCTTTTAACCTTCTATTATCCAATTGATATTATATACTTCAAGGATATAACCTTCTACTATCCAATTTAGTGGATAATATATACTTCAACTCTTTTAAGGTCTCAGCATTCCATATCTAACATGATAATTGATTTAATTGGAACTTTAAAATGTAAGTCACTATACTTAGTTTAGCTATAGAAGAAATAAATAATACATTATACAATATTTAATATTGTATTTTCCTCCTTACACAAATCTATAATATTATGGAATTTAGTTATGAAGGCATTCATTAGAGAATCTCATTCACTTTTAGATGAGTAAAAAAATTTATATCTCACTTTACTCATCTCATTGAAGTACTTTGACATTTTTAATTCTTAATTTCTAGTTATATTTAAATAATTTGAACTTCTTGAAAATTTAATTTAATATTTCATTTAATACATATGATGACATCACATAAAATCATTATTAAATTTAATGAAATACAAATATCATCCTTTTACATATTATTGTTACATCCCATACATATGTATCAGATTTAATAATTCACTATATCCTTATCCTTTTACCAAAGATTTAGTTATTCTTCAATCTTATAAGTTTCGCAATTTTCACAAAGTTCGTAGTCAATTAACATATATATCCTAGTATGAAACTTTATGATTGTCATTATGTTGAATTAACCAACATGACATAAAAGAATAGTCTCAGTTATCTAACTTTTTATTTTTTCAATTATGTTAAGCATAAGTCTCCCTTGATCTAACATATACAAACTATTTGTATAAACTTACATCAATAATTTTTACTAAAAAATCTATTTCTTTTCATGTCTTAAATATTAAAATATTTTTGAATCCAAATTTAGTATCAACTACTCAAAAGCATGAATTAGAAATATATATAATCTCTGTTATGGAGTACAGGAAACAAAAATCATGCAATCAATTTTTCTTTTAACGAAAACTAATATCATACTATTACAAATGCTTTCAATTGTAATCTATGTTTATGCTTTTAATAGGCTAAATTGAGTGGAACAATTATATCAAAGTGCTATACCTTTTAGATCTACTTCATATAGCCTCTTGCATCATGTTATCATGATGTTTATATGCATCATATATGACACTATTAAAGTTTATAAGGTATTAGTCAACTCAAAATGCCATTACATTTGGTCATATAAGATACATATCTCTAAAAAAATTTCACCAAATCCTCAATAGGGATTAATAGCAAAATTGTATAATAGACATTTTTATCTTTGAGAACTCTTCTCAAAACTAACATATGTCCAAGAATTTTAGTTAAATAAAACTTAGTAGCAACTATACTAAACAAAGGTAATTATTACTCAAAGACCAAATATAGATGTAATAAAAGCAAGCGTTGGATTGTATGCTATGACAACCAAATAAGATTAGGACTTTAATCATATATTTGGTTACTCACAATATTTTGTTCAAAATAATCCTCAATACTATTTAGAAAGATTATTCTAATCATTTTAGCTAGGATCCCATTTAGATTTAGTTAATCTTAAATCACTCAACAAACTAACTAAACTTAAATTAGGTAAATAACATCCTTACCAGTCACTTCTCATATGACTCTTATATCTGTTAGATGACAACACTTGTCAAAACATATCTTAGATGTCATTTCTGACTCTACCTTTAAATTTATATGATCATGAGTCACTCATTCAAATTATTCAAATTTAGTTAAGTAGGACTCATTAATCTAAGATAAAAATGTATTGGGAACCTTTAGTCAACAAACCTTACAATAAATAGAAATATAGTTTTACACTTAAATAACATAAAGAAAAAGTCAAGTTCTCAACATGTACTTAATATTTATATGAGAGATTTAATTTTGCTAATCTCATCAAACACAAAAATGCAGATAAAAAATCATACAAACAAAACATGAAATTAACACATAATGTATCTAACATATATATTAAAAACATTCAATTTATCCTGGCAATATAATCATATTATATGAACGAACATCAAACCTTGTTTGATTCTAGTTATTGATCTTCATATTTTTAGGTAATAGTTTCAGTACTCAATAATTCTTAAATGAATTAAATTCCTTTTCTAATTTGAAAACAATTTTTTAATTTAGTAATAAATTATTTCCAATTATTTGGATACTTAACAAAATTTAATCAAAACAAATTTCAAGAAATTATGCTTCATACTTATTATAATCTAGAAAACTCCTATTTTTAGTAAGTAAGACATTCTAATCCAATTAGAAAACCGTTTCCAATATAATTAGCAATAATTTTTCTTAATTTAAAATTTTTTATAATATTAAAGGAAACCACTTTCAAAATTAAATACAAACACTATAAATAAAAAATATTTATATTATTTATTTAGAGACTGGTTTCTTAATTAATTAGATAATCTCAAATAACAAATTAGAATACTATTTCAAAAATATTAAAGGAAGCTTATTTTTCTTAATTGATAAATAAATTTTTAAATTTAATCAAGAAAATATATTTCCTAATAAATTAAAATACTTATTATTCATAAGTAAAGAAATATTTTTGGATAAATAGAATAATAATTTTCTAAACAAAAATTTAATTTATCTTAGTCTAATTAAAATAAATAAATTTAATTAAACAACTTTTGCTTAATTACGTAAGAGACCAATTTTCTTAAATTTAAGAAGTTTAATTCTTAGTCTAATTGAAACACAACTAACTCTTTCCTTGGTCTAACTTTTGTTACTTAAGGTACCAAGTTCCTTTCTACTCTCGAGGTATTTCTGTTTGTGCTCTTATCACCTATTTTCTCATTGTATCTATTACCAATTTTAAAATGGTATTTTGAATTTCCCTCTCCAACATTTTTTGCTTGTTTACCTTCTTCAAACAGTCTTATTCCACCTTAGACTTTGACAAGATATGATACAACTCACCAAGGCAATAGAGACTTGAGGATGCCAATGGGTCCAATTACAAGATCACGCTCCAACAAGCTCAAAGCACAATTTCAGATTTATGTACAAGCTTTTATTTCACAAGAACTTCAAGAAGTTTT
>JANIIA010064812.1:0-10726 GCA_027478495.1 Erythroxylum alaternifolium
AAATAATAAAATTAATTCCCAACATATAGTAAAAAGAAAATCGGGGTCCAACAATATCCATATGGCAATGGCAAGTATGGTTATTAAGTTATAGTACATATGATCCAACAATATTATATTATGTTATATTTTATGGATATGACTATATAAATTAACATGAATATGTATACCCATACGTCTTACTAGTTCACTCAGTGATTACTTGCATTAGGGAGTACATGTATGATACTATTGCCAAACACTCTTTATGTGGATGTCTATTAGTATAAAGAGTGTCATACAACATATATGATGGCCATAAAATATGTGTAGGGGACTAATACCTTATACAATAACTACCATATCACTAGTAGTGATATAGGATCCCAACATCCTTTATTCATATGAATAATGTATTAGGTTACATCTATGGTAATATATATTCATAACAATTATATCCACATGTAAGGTATCAAACTTACAATCTGCATATCCTTTATGGTTAGGGTATCAGACAAGTACTAGCCATACAGACAGGTAACACCTTATGACTATATCTATTTATAATTATGATATGTGAACCGTACCTAATATGACTTTATGAGGTTAGATATACATTATGTTACATGTCCTATAAATATCATTGTAATGAGTGGTTGACCGTTAACTACTCAGAACTAAGACTATAATGGGTAGCACATAATGTATTCAATTTGAATCCATATATCTATAAAAAATATACCAATAAAAAATTGGCTTATACTCCCTCAAATGTGAGAGTACATACCACATATATGGCACTACATTTTAGGGTATAGCAACATTTGGATATACAAACTACATTCCATATAGTCTGAGTAGGTAATAAGATGGATACATATGTGTCTAATTGTGGGTGGTAGATTATAGTTAGCACATGTATAGTTATACATAACCAATTATAGTTGTATGTGAGATATTGGTACCATACAATGTTTAGGAGGTTTTACACATTGTAATGTACCAATATCTCACATACAATATGTTTACCAACTACGTGGGTATACCTAACCCATGGGTAATTAGGGTACCCATGGGTACTCACTTGGCATCCCTCCATAATGTATAATGTGAAACATTATATGTGACATAAAAGGTAATTATATATATTGCATATGGGGATTAAGATGTGTATATTTCAAATTGGTGTACATATGGATATGTTGACATACATTATGCTTGGTACCTTAATTTATGGGACATTTATGGTACAATATACACTGTAATTATGGACTTATAAAAGATGCATAGAATAATACTCTATAGTATTATATAGTATGTATAAAAACTATATAGATAATAGAGTATGTATATAATACTATATAGTATTATGTATATCCCTTATATTTAGCTGTGGGTACATATACATGTGTATCCTATGACTGGTAATACGTTGGATCCTATAATTTGTAATCAAGTACACCAATATGATAAGGTTATGTGGGTATAACTATGTTATGTACATATGGATGTACATGTGGGAATATGTTGGATGTATTATGATTATAGTGTGTGGGTATTAATGGGTAACACATGTACCACAATTGATGGTATGCTTGTAATGTAGTATAATATGGTGCCATATATAGTATGACTATATTACTACATCCTTAGTCATCCCCTTCTTATATTTGCACATAGGACATAATTACATATACTATTTGTGTGTTCAACATTGTATGACCACTATGGTACTCAACAGATAATCACTCTAAGGCATGTAGTACACATGGGAATACTATGTACATGGGAAGTAGGCCCTTATACATGTGTCACTAATACCCTAGAGTAATGGCCCTAGGGTATTTATCTGTATCCATATATGAGGTACAAAGGTTATATGAAGAATGTAATGGACAAGAGAAGTATAACTTACATAAATGGTGTATGTAAGTTATACCATTTATAATTTACATTGTCTTGCTAATATTGGAGCATCACTGGGGTATAAATATATAACAACCATAATGATAATAGATCTTAGGTGAGTATGCTACAAGTACCATATACTTATAAGTGCTTATTATGCAATGATTACATATATACACACTTATATCTATGCAACCCAGTAAGATATATTGAGCATTATAGTATATACTGTGGTAGTGAGTAGTTACCTTAGAGAGAAAATAACAGTACCAGCAGTCGCAACTAGTAGGTCATCCTAAAGCAATTCAGGTACATGTCACATTGTTACAGTGTGCTCTGATGTTACCATATGGTTTAAATATATGAGATATAGCGGTGGTATAATATTATACACCTTCAAATCAAATTATAAGTTACACCATACATAAACCTTATTCAATTATATGTCCCATACGTTTGTGTGTACATGGCATAACCTTATCATGTTGGTGTACTTGATTGATGATGTAATTCATGGCATAATGGTATGTGTTTTAGTGCACTCATTACTTACATTTGTGTACATCCATTAATAGTATATACAATAGGTCTGCAGACAGATATAACTATCACTCCCTCTATAATGGGTAACACTACATGTTACCTATTACCATAAGTAGTCCCTATATAGTGCATATAATACCCCTTGTAATGGAGATATCACAATCAATATGGTTGCTATTCATTCTTATGTTTGATACCTATGGGTCCCCTATAGGAATAATGCCCAATAGTATGGTATTAGATCCATATACTATTTTGTAATTAGGGTGTATTGTGACATGGCCTGATTGTCACGCTAGAGGTGCGACCCGTGGGTATCAAACACTGGATGTGATTATTTAGTTACACTTTGATGTTTTACATGATAACATATCAAGTAATTATATATCACTATATTTTTATCTTGTAACCTTAACAATATAGTTAGTACTATGCCTTGTAGTCTCATACATGTAACACTATAAGTTTATGGTACAATGTGAAACATATATATTATGACCTTGTGATGATAGTGTTATACCATTCATACCATACATGTGAATGTATGGTTTATATAGAGTGGGTAACATAAACATATGGTAATACTATGTACAAGGCTATATGAGCATGCATAATGCACCTTAACATTGGTATTCTAATAAGATGTACACCAAGGAACCAATTATGTCTACATCATAAATTGGTATACCATATAGTATCAATATTCCGACCAATAATTACCCTAATATGTGTAATCTAATACATGTAAAGTAAATGATTGACTAATAATGTATACGTACGGGTATGTATAAATAATTACCAATTATATTATGCATAACATGGTTGTATGGACACACCTCATGACATACCTAGCCACCATATATAATATCATTATAACCTTGATACACTATGATGTCCCTAACATATCCATAATAACCTTCAGTACATAATAGTATGAATTATTATAACATAATGTATATAGCAATTAGGGTGTACCATGATATGGTATACATTACCAGGACCTGGGATATGTTAATTTATATCTTGCAGGTATGTATATCTAGTATTATATAATGGGTAATTAAACATGGGTGATATCAGATTATCTATGTCACACATTAACCATCCTATAATACCATTAGACCTACAATGATAAGGACATTACAAACAATCCATATAAAGAGTGTTTGGCAATAGTATCATACATGTACTCCCCAATGTAAGTAATAACTAAGTGAGCTAGTCAACATATGGTTACACATAGCCATGGTAGTTATATGGTAACATTGTGCATACCTTAATATTACTCATGTTAATTTATAACTCTATATATTGTATGTCACATTTGTACCATAACAATCCATAGGTTGTTATGGTATTATTGTTGGATATAAGAGCCTGTATGTCATCCAATATAATTAAATGGGTACTATTAAACCTTAATTGGAGTAATGGCTATGTGTTATCCTATTTGTATAACACATAGTACAAGGTGATATTTAATTACATAAATGATAGGATGCCTGTTATAACCATGAAGGTGTGACATGATGTATTAGAGCATGGATATAGGTCATATATCATGACATATTAGAGCATTGTATTCTATACAATGGCTATAGGTGTATAAGCCATTGTATTACTTACTTATTTGATAAGAGAGAGGTGCTATAACTGTCACTTACCCATCCACTATGGTTTAACATATACTCTATATGGGTACATATAGAGTGCCATAAATTAATGGTACCATCTATGGACACCCATATGGGTATATAATGTAGATACCTAACTCCATGATATAATGTATGGAGGTCCATTGTTTACCATATAGTACCACCCATATTTATACTATATTAGTATGGACTCACAATATATGTATTATAGTTAGTACAAATGATTACAAGTGTATAGGGTAGTTGCCCTAGGGTATTTAACTATGTTCCTAAGTATATAGTACATGTGATTGAGGGTGCATTATAACATTGGGTATCAACAATGGGATACATTAGTACCTACATTATATGTGATAACTTTATCATATGTATATGTGTACAACCCATTGTGTACATTAATAACACCACTAATCATACTTTTAGGTGTTATACACTTCAAATGGCTTGGTATCCAATGTTACAGTGTACCTTCAATCATATGACGTTAATGTATTATGGCATTTATCGTGTGATGTATCACAAGTATACCCTATTAAGAATCATGGTATATATTTTTTACCCTATTATATGAATACCAATATATGTACATGAATTGTACACCACTGTGCTACAATTGGCAAGAGTAAGTACTATTGGCATAATGTCTATGACTGATTACAATACATGTTAGGTATATGATAACTTACCATATGGTTATAACCTAGGGACATGAGTGTTAATGATCACCCATGTATCATTGTGATACATAATATATATAACTGTATGTAGTGGGTATTATAACTTTTATTAATTGATAGGGTATGTAAACCCTATCAATGTTTAACCATGCTCACATATATATACACCCAATAGTAATTTCTACATATAAACAATCAGGAACATGACATGGTCATGATGTACTAGTAGGTCATCCCAACATAACATGACATACAATTCATTAAAGGTACTTATGTATGGTTAACACTTGATGGGCTATAGTTATCTATATAGTACCCATTTATCAATTAGTTATATATAAACTAGGTATTAATGTGCAACAGAGGCTATGTACCACATGCTATATAATGTGGCGGACCATTATAAAGTGTTGTACTATAGTATATACATCAACATATAGGGGTACACACCTATAATAGTACATATGTAGTAAAATTACACTCCAATATCATAATAATACACACGTGTATACACTGAGCTGTAGTTACATGTGCAGACATATAATATAGGTACAATCCCCGTTATATTCCTTATAACACATTGTACATGCTAGGAACTCTGATAATGTGGTATAAGGTAATGCAATATCCATTAAATATTTACGTCGTATAGTAGGGACCGATAACACTCTTGATAACTGGTATTATACATACACATTTATATGATATTATAATTTGTATGTCCATTACATAACCTATATGGGTGTACACTACATGTTCCATATTTGGGCCATATCAGGCATAGGTATGTTACCACCAAACATGTGCACACACTAATAGATTACACCCCTGCATGGGTATATGACTTCCAAATGTAGTATTACCAATAAACAACACTAATTAATAGAAGGCTGCTACATCATTTATACATACATGATGGGTAACTGAGTCTATAATATACTATTACTTGTACTATTAGTGACCTAATATATTATGTTTCCTTTATATTTGGATGATACCCTTGTACTTTAATCATCATCTCCCATGTTAGGTGGCTATGTCATAGAGCCCTACATGTGGTATCATATGTAGTTTATATGTATATAGGTGGCAATAACATTTCATACAATGGTACTTGTGTATGCACAGTATGACATGATAATACTACTAGTGACATGATAGGCAATCACATATATATGCCATGGGTATATAGGGTTACCAAACATATATAAACCTTATACCAAGTTCCCTTGGTAAATGCCCAAGGCTAAATAAAAGCATGTCATTACTCTCACATGGACCATATTTACTTGCAATATTCCTTGGATATGGTTATGGGGTCTTTAAAATAACATTTTCACTCCACTTGCAATCTACATAATAGTTATTAGGTACAACTTATGTGGGAGCCATAAAGTCAATCCTTATATGATGTAAAACTACTATTTACATGGAGTGGGTATGTACCTACCCAGTTGATAAACTTGATACAACCATCTAAGGTGCTAATATTACCATGGTGTAATATTACTTTGGTAACACCGATAAATGTCCATATGGCAAGAGTATATTAGTATGTATGATCACATACCAATGTAAATGGGTATAGTTATATCCACAACTAGTATTAGGTCATACCATATTACCTGTTATATATTATACCTAATACAATGCCATAATATTTATGACTCCCACTAATATGGAATGTAACCAAGTGCTACTGGTTACAAGGTGGTATAAATTAGTCCCTTTATACACATGTAACATGATCACCACATGCATGCATCCTATAGTATCCATTCAGTGCTCTGTAGGTCATGTACGTGTAGGACATGTATATTAGTAAGTAGTGTTAATTACAAATATTGTGCTATAGTATACCATTTAGATATATTGGGATGACATATGTATATCCATACCTGTATATATGTAACTATGACATACAAGAGCAAGGTGTATAATAGTGAATATTACATGTATAGAAACCCATGTAGCAATTGTACCGTTGAAAGATGTATATGGATTCCATGTTAGTAATAACTATATACAGTTATATCATCGTTTGTATATCCATATCTGTACATATCACATGGTACTATGACTATTACAGGTCATAGTATAATCCCTCACACTTCAAATTGTATAAAGAATGTATATAGTAAACGTTATATATGGACAATCACAGTATGCCTACTTGTAGGTATACATTTGTTATGTTATACAACTTCGTACAGTGTGTGCATGATATACATAATTATGACATATATTGTTATTGTATGCATATGTTATAGTATGGTACTAGCATGCTATATGTAGTGCACTTTCAATATTGTTATCCATATTTACCACATTGTTACAATAATATAACAACTTTGTTACATGACCTACAGAGCTATGGTCCTGTACAAGGCATCATTCCTCTATTTATACCATAACATAGTGCGTAAATTGATACATACTATATGCTAGGATCTAACACCAGATGTATACTATCCTTGTAGGCATATTTATACCATGCAACCAAGGTACATGGCATAGACATGCCTATAAGGATAGAAATTATGATAAATGTACATAAGATATTATATTTATATAGTTCCTACCAGAATTAAATTTTATGCTACCAGTGATTAGTTATGTCATTGGTATATCTCATTGCATATACTATATATCTCATTGCATATACATGAACCTAATGGTTAGTTTATGGGGTATATTCTTTCTTGACCATTCAGATAGTCTGAGTTAGGTTTATATGTTATACCTGGGATAGTAACACACATATATATAGCAAGCACTTTATACGTCCCAATTATGGATTTATAAAGTGCTATTACTTTAACACTTATATACTAAGGTATTGTCTTGGTATGAAACCTTATATATATATATATAAATATCCCCATTTATAGCTGGGGACCTATGTGTAATGCTTGGTGTTGTGTGGGACCATGATATTGTGTACCATGAAAATGGATAGATATACATAGGTACATCCATTATGTTTATTGCAACCTTATACTATGTACAATTATATCCATGTATTACTCACCATGTGCTAATTTGATTATGGTTATGTAGGCATATTGGGTGGTATACTATAGGACATGTGGTATGGGTACCTTAAGCGTGGTAAGTGGTATATTGCATCATGTTGGGTAAGTGTATACATGTCACTTATGCATGATGCATGAATACATGCCCCATGATATATTGTTAGTTAATTACATGCACCCAATGGTATAATGTACAGATGATGGAGGTGATGCACATACTATGCGTATTATATAATTTACAGATGGTTGTACCATAATCTATGTAAATTACATAGGTCATATGAATGTTATATGTAGTCCATTGGTATTGATATGATACCCGTTATTATGTATACACAGACATAATGTTTGGGTATACCACAGTTTGCACATACATGGTTTCTACAACCTACTACCATTACATATATTTGTCATAATTGTAATGGTAGTAGGTTATTATACATCATCACCACTAGGGGTGGGCACGATTTGGTTTGGTCAATTTTTAGCTATTTTTTAGACCGAATTGAGTAATCAGTTTTATGACACAAGAAAACTGAACCGAACTAAATGTCAGATGAAACCGAATTTTTGGTTTGCCTTGTAGTTCGGTTCAGTTCGGTTACTTTAATTGGTTTGGGCCCTAATTTTGGGCCTTAAAATTTGGGCCAATTTTAGTATCTGTACAACATTTTTATTTCATTTTAGGACCTATTGGGTGATTGTCATACTTGCAAAGTTGCAAACTTATCATATATACCTAGAGTTAGAAGTATAAAAAAATACAAATTTTTTTGTTTTTACCTTATCGGTTTGGTTCAGGTTGGTTTGGTTAAAAAATTTTGCCTACATTGCACCCGAACCGATATAGTCAGTTTTTCAATATCCAAAATCAAATCGACCATCCATCACTCTCCACACCAACCCATTTCGCTCGGTTTCTTTAGTTTTGCAAGTTTAGTTTTTTTCAGTTTTTTGCCCACTCCTAATCACCACACAAGTGGTATGGGTATAGTTATCCATTCCAAACATATAGTGAAGACAACCAACTATATGTATGTCAACTATTGTCCTGGTATGTCAGGTAACATACTAGTCAGATATGGTATCATGGTATATTAAACATAGGACTATACTCATAACTATACGCATATGATGTCATACCCATATGTGAATAATGATGTGTAATTAATATTAACTACATATTAATACAGTCAAGTGAGTATATGGCATGTTAGGATGTAGTAATATGGGGTATAAATTAGTGGGTATAGATGGCATAATAATCTATACATTGCAAGTGTATACATAAGTACAAGTATGATTTAACGTGTACATTCCAATATATAAACGTTACAATGTAAGGTACCATATAAGGTACTTTTATGGAGGGTTAAACCCCCGTAACATATTATGGGGGTATAACACTCCACAAAAGTACCTTAATAGTGCAGTTATCTGAATTGTATATAGTGGTATATATTAGAATGACCTATGTAAGATGGGTGATCATTATGTCTGTAAATAGATATAGTATACATCCTACTATTGATGTATACTCTAGTAGGATACAAGGGTGTATGCAAGGGTATGTACATAATCCCAATGCATGCCCCACAATACATGCAATGATTTTTTACCAGGTATTTTTCATTATATCATCCAATTGTTAGACATATTATTGGGATTTTAGTAATAACCGTATTAATGAGTGGTAAACATGGTAGCCAAGAGTAATGTTACAATTGTATGTAACCATTGCATTTATGTAGTCATAGTATTTACTTAGTATATATTATGGCATCATTCCATTATTTATGCCATAACATAGTGCATAAATTGGTACATACTATATGCCAGGATCCAACACCAGATGTGTACTATCCTTGTAGGCATGTCTATACCATGCAACCAAATTACATAGTATAGACTTGCCTATAAGGATAGTAATTATGATAAATGTACATGAGATATCATATTTATGTAGTTCCTACCAGCATTAAAGTTTATGCTACAAGTGATTAGTTATGTGACTGGTACATTTATATGTTATGAGATTACATAGGGTTTATAACCTATGGGTACTATTATATACCATTGTACCCATATATGTGTACAACATATATGTGATGCATGGTGTATATATGGTAGCTATATACCATATATGAGCATTATACAAATTATAGGTGGGCTACCATCTGGGTATACATTATAGTACTGGGATAATACTATAATGTATAAAATGTGCTTGTATGTAATAGTTATACGTTACATAGAAACTTATTATGATAATATAACACGAGTGCCTATGTTGGTAATACCATGTTCTTACCACCTATACAGATATCAACCTAGGTAGTATGTCTTGTACACCTTAATTTATGGCCATCAATACAAGGTATTTGTATTACCCTACTATGCAATAAATTGGTCATACTAGTTATTGATGTATAATATGGCGTGGTGTGTAACCTTTGGTACAGTACCCAAATGTTACCTTATTCTTAATACCATAGGGCATACTCATACACATGCTCATGGCCGAGTTGGTATACATGATACCCTGTGTATAAATGATGCATGGGTATGGGTACCCTAATGTAATATAACATTACCCTGTTATCATACCCATGGTATCTCATATATCCTAATTAATATTATAGATATAATATGATATCATGGCTTGAATTATACAAACTAGTAAGTATAGTTATCCTCCATCTATATCTTGGATCCAGACTGGGTAACATCTGGTAACATCTATTTATATATCTGTCCATCAAGTAATCACATCCATTCCAAGTGGTAATATAAAACCTGGTCATTTATGCATAGGTTACTTGGTACAGTACCCAAATGTGTATGGTCATTACAAACCATATAAAACAGGCCTTATTAGCATAACCCACTAACAATGGATTTGGATACATTATAATCATGTATCAAGGTG
>JANIIA010064882.1:0-10723 GCA_027478495.1 Erythroxylum alaternifolium
AATTACATGTGCAACACTCACTATTCACAAATGCATGAGCATGAGACGTGTTGTCCTAATTTCTCTGATTGGTCTCTTTCTCGGACCCGTTTCTCTGGTCCGACCCGTTTTATGGACACGGGATGTTACAATCACGTAGTGGGAGTTTATGCCAAATAGGGCAGTGAGGAATTTGAAGGAGATTGAATCAAACATGGTCGAGGAAGTGACAAAACAACTACGAACGAAGCTCACACTGAAGGAATCTGTCAAGAAGAAGGTTAAGGAGCGCATATCGGAAGACACCCTAACATCGCATAGAAGAAGGAGGACCCAGGGGATTTTTATATTCCTTGCAGTATCAATGGAGTCATCATAGACATGGCATTCGCAAAATTGGGAGCAAGTATCAACATGATGCCCTATACCTTTAGTCAAAAGTTAGGGTTAAGAGAGTTAGTACCTACAAAGATGTTGGTAAATACGACTGACAAAACAGTGCATCAACAGAAGGGGATTACTAAGGATGTGCACGGAAAAGTTTCGAAGACTTTTAGGCCAAAACCACAACCCACAATTGTGACAGAAACATGTAAGCTAAGGGATACGATCGTGATAGAAGACTCTAGCACAACCCACGATTATGGCATTTGGGCCACGATGGTGGCATGCAAGGCGACGATCGTGGCTTGCATCGGGCTGATGCACAAAGAAGAGAAAAAGTTAAGTTTTGAGGGATTTGTCAGATCGTTTTAACCCCAAAAAACCCTAGGGCTTCTAAGGTATTTAAAGAACATGAATAATAGAAGAGAGAGAGCTTTTGCATCAGCCATAATCCCGAAACCCTATAGAGTTTTATCATGAGATTGAGAAAGAAACGAAGGAAGAGAGAAACAGAGAAGAAGCTTACGAGAAGTACTTCCCGGAATAGGAGGTTTCCAACCATTGTTGCCTCCATCATCCATTCCACTCGTATTTTCCAATTTTGTTTTCAATTTTATTGATGTATAGAATTGGGATAGCCGTTGAGAATAGGATTGTTAAATGTTGAGATTTGTCTAAACTCACCTTTGGGATATTTTGTCTTTGATATTAATGAAATTTGATTGTCCCATTTCTATTGGATTATTTGTGATTTAATTTATGCACTTTATAATTCGGTAACAAACTGAGAGGGTGAACTGAGTGAAAATCATTAAATTGGGCTAACGAGAGTTAGGTAATTTAATAGATCAAGAATTGAAACAAACTAATAAATTTATGCGAGAGATCTTACATAGGTTTTCGATAGTTTCTTTGGACAACTTAAGATCTAAATTAGGTTTGGGATAAATTGTGAATCGAGAGGTTGCAATTTCTCATAATCTAATTAAGGTTAATGATTATAACTCAAAAGAGAGTAATCAACCCTAGGACCATCTAGAATCGATAATTCAATAAATTTATAATCAATTAGCTTTTCATTAAAGTCGGATAAAAATCTCCTTTCTCTCAATTGGTAGTTTTTAGATTATTTTGTGATTGCTATCTTATTTATATTTCTGAATTTGATTATTGGAATTAATTGCATGATTGAGCAATTTCTTGTTTTACTTTTGTTCATTGAATTATTATGAATTGTGTTTATCCTTATATTTTAGGATTAGATTAACACTCCACATGGGATCGACATCTTAGGTAGTACGCAAACGGCTTGCGCGCTTGCGGAATATCAAGGTTTAAAAAAATTAAACCTTTGTCATAGTGGAACCTGCGATCAAAAATCGTTAAAGATATCAACAACAAAAAGAGTAAATTCGGCTTGTAATAAGGTTATTATGCAAGAAAAGAAAGGGTAAAGCTTAAATTGGTTTTCTAAGGATAAAAAGTGAGGTGGGTTTATCAAGTTCGAAAAATGATTATCCTAAATGCCCTCATCATCTTTATACATAAATTCATAAAAAATGTACTCTCAACATGTATTCAAAAACAATTTATAGCATAGACAAGCTATGTTTGATAATACACAATAAAAAAATACATATAAGCACATATGTTATGAATGCTCTTAGGCTTAAAGGTTACGTAGGTGTCAAAAATCGCATCAAGTCTTGCACACTTTTCATTCAACAAAATCAATGAGATACTTGAAAATTTTTTAATGAAAACATTAATCATGCTTGTCTTTTTTATGCATTAGATCTTAAATAAAAAATGCATCCTAACTTAAGAATTATTCATGAACAATAATCAGAAAATTATGAAGCATTCATGAGAAATAATTAATATATGAATCAACATATTATAAGTCCAAGCACAAATCACAAAGTTCCTCATAATGAACACATTGCTCCCCCTCACCTAAATCATACATTTTCCCTAATGTATGCACAAGATACTCACAGATCAACAAAAATAATAAAAGAAAACAAAGAATAGAGGACTCTTTTGAATTGCGGGCATCTGAACGTTATCCGCACATACTTCTTTTTGGTATTGATTTCAGAGTCTGCAACAAATTTTTCGTTTGTAGCAATCTTGTTGTTAGCTTTAGAATGCTCCACTACACTAAACAAGATAAACAAAAATTACTTGGAAAAATATTAACAACAAATTAATAATAATTAAAATTAAACTAAAAGAAAGATCAACTAAAAGTAATTGATACGAAGCAAAAGAAATAAGTTATTAAAAAATAATTTTTTTGATGAGACGTGACTTATATGTTGTGTGTGGAATGAAAACCAAAGAGTTGCTATGAGGGGTGTGCGTGACTATAAAATTCAAAACAATATGAGAATGGGTATGGATCTTGTTATGGTTGAGGGTTGTCTAATATGGGTTGAGTTGTTGTGGACGTGTGAGGTGGCTATTGCGTGGTTTGGATGTGAGCTGGTTGTGGGTAAGGCATTGTTGTGAGGGTGCTATGTTAGTGGTGATGCTAAAAAGGGGTAGTTAGGCTGCGTTGATAGTTTGCGTCAGTGGGTGTGGTGGCTGGTTTGCGTGGATGTTCTATGTGTGGGTAAAAGGGTACTACGTTGGGTTTTTTTGAAATAGGAAAGGTGGATGTTGCTACTGTTGTCTTCTTATAAGGAGGTGCTGTGATGCTTCTAATTTATCTAAAAAGAAGAAACATATAGAATAAGGTTGTGTGAGTGTTTTTTTAATTAAAAATAAAAATTGTTAAAAACGTTTAAATAAAGAAAGAAATTAAATAATTAACTGAGATATTAAAAATTTTAAGTTTTTTTTAGAACACTAAATCGCATAAGGTGAGATTTCGCCTTATGAGATTTAGTAGTTTGGAATTCTAGAACACTAAATTACATACAACGAGATCTTGCCTTATGAGATTTAATAGTCTAAAATTTTAAGGTCTTCACTCTAGAATACTAAATTACATAAGGTGAGATCTTGCCTTATGAGAATTAGTAGTCTGGAATTTTAGGACCCCTTTTTCCTTTAAGCCAATAAATAAATGTTTTAAAAACAAACAAATGCATCAAATAAAGAACTAAAACAAAATAAAATAAAAATATCGTATGTTAGCTTACCTCCCAAAAAGCGTAATTATTTAACATTGTTATGCTTGACGGAGTCGATTCTTCCCAAACTTCTATGTAATTGCAGTTTTGAACTCCTTTAATAGTGTTATTAGCCCTTCCTCTTACTCTATAGTCAATCTTTTTGAAATGATTGTAGGTAATAACTCTCCATCACCTAAACAGACATACTTTAGGTGATCAAGTAACACCTTTAATTCTATCTTCGGAGCCTATAAAACAAAAGGTAAGATTTTTCTTGTAAGTTATAGTAAGTTTGTCATTCAAAATTTCTGAATCTATGAGCATTGCTGACAATGATTCTACAACTTCATAAGTTTCATTAATTTGCTCTTTCACTTCTAATTTAGCCTTACACTCTAACTCATCTTCAACACTTTCTTCTTTAAACATATCCTACACAAATGAATTTACAATATCCATATAATAAATAGATTGAAAATCATTTGGGTACTGTATTGTTTCAGAAATATTGAATTTTATTATCTCTCCATCAAACTCTACGGAAAGAGTACCCTTTTACACATCGATTATCATCTTATCTGTCTTCATAAACGGCCTACCCAACAAAAGTGAAGTTGAATGTTCAACAATATTTCCATCCATTTTCAAGATGTAAAAATCCACTGGAAATACCAAACCGTTAACTTGGACTAAAAATTTTTAACTTGGACTAAAATATCTTCTATAACACCAATAGGGTGCACATATGAACAATTAACTAGTTGAATAATCACATTAGTTTCTTGCAAAGAATTTAGATTTAAAGCTCAATAAATTGAGTATGGCATGACATTAATAGATGCACCTAAGTCTAGCATTGTGCACTTAACTTTCTTATTATCAACAAAACATGGAAGTGTAAACATACTTGGATCTTTTTATTTTTCAGTAATTTCATATTTAACACAACTGATACATTCTTACCCAAAATTATGCTTGCCTTTTACTTCAGCTTTCTTTTATTTGTGCACAGTTCCTTTAAGAACTTAAAGCAGTGGTATATTGATTTCAACCTTTTTAAAGGTTTCTAGGAACTCTCTTTCATGCTCAACGTCTTTTGGTTTAGCCGACGAGCATTAATTGATATCGATGAAAATGAATCATCTTTTTAACTTTATTGATCCTTGAGTTAGACGTTCTTCCATCTTTTCTCCATCATCGTGCTTTTCTACCTCCATTGGTAAAGAAGTTCCAAATTAAATTTCCTTACCACTTCTTAAACTCATTGCACTCACATTCTCCTTAGGATTCACCACACTTTAGAAGGGTAACTTTCCTAATGCTTACGCTTCCAACTTACTTATCGAGGTGGCTAATTGAGTGATTTGATTTCTTAAGTTTTGAAGGTTTGCCTTTGTTTCCTATTGAAATTGTTGAGTGTTAGTAGCAAGTACCTTAACAATTTCATTTAAAGACATACCTGAATTTGAAGATTGAGGTTGGGCATATATAGAGGCTTGAGGTTGTCTATTAAAATTGTGAGGATGATATCTTTGTTGCCCTCCTTGATTTCCATAGCTCAAGTTTGGATGATCCCTCTATCCTGGATTGTAGTGATTGGAATATGGGCATATTTTCGTTGAGATTGACTAGGAAATCTCCCTATCTCATTAGCTTCTTGAAGAGAGTCTTATTGCAATGTAGGGCACATAGCTGTAGGATTCTAGAAAATGAGCATATTTTGCACACTCTTGTCAATTGCAATTGACCGACAACCAATTGACAAACTAAAGTAGTCAAATTTGAAATTTATCCTTAAGGTGCATGTTACTTAGCTAATTCACATGCTTAAACCCTCCATTCATCCTTATCCCAAATTGTTGAAAAATTTCAGCTGTAATTGTTATCAATTGTTTGACCACCTCAGGTGTTTTATTTACCAAATCTCCTCTACTAGCTACATCAATTATACTTTGATCCATTGGTAATAATCCTTCATAAAAGTATTAGATCAAAAGTTGATAAGGAATTTGATGATGTGGGCAGATGGTACATAAATCCTTAAACCTTTCCCAATATTAATATAATGTTTCTCTTGTAATTTGTCTTACCCCATATATCTCCTTTTTGATATTTTTTGCTCTTGATGTAGGAAAGAACTTCTCCAAAAATATTCTTTTCATCTCGTTCCATGTTGTTAATGAGCCAGGTGGAAGTTAATATAGTCAATCTTTTGCCTTATCTTTCAATAAGAACGGAAAGGCCCTAAGATTAATTTATTCTTCTGTAACCCTTTGTGGTTTCATTCCAGAATAGACAACATGAAATTCTTTTAGGTGTTTATGTGGATCTTTACCTATAAGACCATAAAAAATGGGCGTTAAGTTAATCAAATCATATTTTAATTCAAAATTCACCTCAACATCTGGAAATTGAATACATAAAGGTTGTTGATTCAAATTTGGTACCGCTAACTCCCTCAATGTTCTGGGGTTGAGATTTGTCATTTTTTCGTCTGCTTCTTGAAAATTAAAGTCTTCACCAATTGTTAGATCTACTTCAACTTTCACATTTGAAGGTGAATGACTGCTTCTTTACTTAGTCTCTTTTCTCAAAGGATGCGTTGTCTCCTCAATTTTTAGATTATATTGCAATTTATCTGTCTAACAAGTGTGATTCATACAAGACAAGAGGTTAGCAGTAACTGTAAAATAAAAATGCAAAGAAACTAAGAAACTTGAAATAGTTCCTCAACAACGGTGCAAAATTTTAATCCGATTGTTGAAGCCCCCAAAATAGTTCTATTTCTTAAAACTTTTATGGTAGTCATATGACTAAGTCAAATTCCTAGAGAACCAAACACTAGTTTCTTAATGTTAAGTAATAAAATAAAATAAGGGGTTTTGGATTAATTAATTAATTAATTAAAATTCATATGAAAACAAATTAAATCATCTGAATTTAAATATGAGAAAATCAATATTATGAAACTCTGATTCAAGGGAAAGATCTCATTTAATTGTAACATTGATCATTGGTCTAAAAAGAATATTTTCAAGATTCAAGCAGTTAGTTTGAAACATATTAGGATAGTTATAATAAATCTCAATTTTTTTAAAATTAATTAGTCCAAACCCAGCATCCAAACGTTATTATCCGTTGACTAGGTGTGATAACATTCATATCAAATAAATGATAATAATAAGCTCTATGAAAAAGACTAAACCCTAAATTAAATAATAGAGATAGTTGCAACTATTTAATTTAGTTTTCTTGTTTAACATAGGTTAAATATGGAAATTCATAATTAACCTATTTGCTACTTGTACCAATCTTTCATGACAATTACAAATCATTCAATTCATAGATAGCAATAGAATAATCAATATTAAATTAAATTGTCAGATTAACCAAATATTGATCATTCATCAAATAAAAGAACTCAAAATAGAAAATAATTGAATTAAAACGTGAATAAATGATTTAGAACACAAAACCTCACAAGATTACAACTAGAATATCAAATCCCCTTAAATCAGAATGATTTAGTTTTAGTTTAGAAGCACATAACTTTAGCTCCAATAACAAAAATATAAGAAAGACAAAGAATTGAGAAAAACATAAGAAAAGAGAAGCCTTTTCTGTTATAAGGAACGTCCTTTTTAAAGGGTTTTCTGATCTAATCCTAATCTAATTCTAACTGTAAAGATGTCTATCTAAAACAAATTTAAATTACTACATGATCAGGATAGAAGGAAGTTTTCCCAGTTAAGCTCCAACTCTTCAAGTGATCAGTCTTATCTATTGTAGCAATCTCTTTGCTTCATCTAAAATTCATGATTATCATCAATAGAGCTTATATTTGATGTGATATCTACTTTTCATCTCCTAGAACAAAACAAATATTCATATTCATATTCATATTTAAGCACCAAAATAAATCTAAAACGAAGGAGATAATATTAAATATTATGTCAAAATAAGATCTTCTCACAACTTTATTTGAGTCTAATAATGTTAGTTCTCTACTATAGTGATTGATTATATTAATGATATTTGTAAACTATTTACAAAGTGTCATTCTACTTTAGCTAAGGATTTTTCAAATCAATTATAATCAAGAATGATAGAATACTTTTCCTAATTACTTTAGATTGATGAATCCTATATTGATTACTCAACTACCTCAATATAGTTCATACTATATCCAATGACTATCGACTAGGCCATCCTTGACTAGAATATTTTATAAGTAGTATCAAAATATAACAATTCCTATATGATATAACTTTGTAGATCTCAAATCAACCAATCACTTATACAATCATCACAATAAGAATTTTCATAAACATACAAGTATATTCCAAATATAATTCTCATATCGGGTCAGTGTAATGAATTTTTTCTCTAATAAGTGCCTACATATTTACTTAAGTATCTTCACACTTTAGTCAATATGATCGATTCCTCTTTTCATATGGAAGAAAAATAAAATGTGTTAAATCCTTTTACAATCTATTAATATCCTATCTTAATAGAATAATGACTGGAAACAATTTAGGGATAATACATAAATGCAATATAAATCTCATAATTATGGTCTCATCATAATTTCATTTGCAATATATATTGATCTCATGAACTTTATCATTTATATCTAACATGTATAAGATAAATAATAAATTTAAATAACTATATCACTAAACTATAATAAAACTGATTAATTGTAGGGCATAAACTAACAAATAACTTATTTGAAATACACAATTTATAAGTTCTTATCAATACCCATTGGAAAGATCACGTATCTTGAAATCTACCATCATAAAAATGGGATCGTACCTCTCTTGTTGCCAATTAATCCATTGAAGTTTCAATATACAAACAAAAAACAAAAATATTTAAGGATCCTTATATTATTTATACATTAGGTATAGGCTTGTTCAAGCAATTACTTACAAACAAAAATTTGACTACTTTATAGAACCTATTAGAATGAGCAAAACATAAAAGGATCAAGTAGAATTAATTCTACTTTTCTTCAAATGGCACTAAAGGTGTTAATATGAAAGCGTCAAACCCTTGCAGCAACCCTTTAGACACCAAATGGCAATATTTTATCTTTATATTAAATGTCTTATAAAAAAGACTCGTACTCTTTATATTTTTGCTCATAAAACATATCAATTTACTTATAGAGAAAAGTTTAAGGCAGAAGCTTCCCTTTACTCATTCTTTGTTCCTTCTCATTCTACTTTCCTGAGGTTTGATCATTAATTATTTACATTGCACGTTGATTTTGGCACAAGAGCATGCATGGCACAACAACTTGTATACAGGATCAATCTTAAACTTATCTGACAATTTGTTAGAGATTTGAAGAACATATGATTTAGACCCTTATCATTTGCTGGGATGGAATTTGTCAAAACCTTCTGAGTGTTTAGGTGGTCCATTTAGTGTCAAATGTAGCATTAATAAAGATAACGGTACCATCTCAACATTTTTGCATGTAATTGTCCAAGAGGGGAATAAGTTTCTTTTTAAAAACTCTCATTACTTTATGAAATAGAATATATATATGTGTATTTATATGTGTGTAATTGTATTTTTAATATGTAAGTCACAGATTAATTACAGACAGCACAAGAGGCAGAACCTGGTCGCATAATATGTTCAGTGGAATTAAATCCTAACTACAGCAATATTGTGGAATGCAATGTAGGGAAACTAGGTCGAGATCCAATCCCGACTTTAGCGGAATAATTATGAAACTTTTTCACAATCTTTGATTTCCCAAAAACCAAGATCTCTTTAATTCTATAAAATGATTAACATAAATCATAATAAAATGGAAACTTAATTCGTACCTTATTTTGAAGCTTCATCTTTATCTTGTCGTATTTCTCGAACCATTCCCAAAAATGATCCGTTTCAACTACTATAGCCACACTAATATTCAGCCTCTAACGGTATCCATGGAATGAGTTGAGATAACTCTGTAGCTCTTATATAGAGGGTTAAGCAAGAATTACTAGCTCTATAGAGCTTAAGCATATTTATAATAGGTTTTAGGCATTTTGGTAATTTCATTTAAATTAAAATCTAATTTCAATTAAACTTTAATTAGAATTGTAAATCATTCTAATTAAATACCAATTATGTCTATATAAGATTCAATATCTCATATTGATCTTTATTTATTAAATATCTCATATTTAATCATAAAGTTTCTAAAACTTTACAATCAAGTCCAACTTAGTTAAATCAACTTTTCTCTCTTCAACCCATTCTATATGTGAGATCCATTAGGTTCCCAAATATGTTGGCAATGATTATAAAATCTTATTCTAATTCATAATAAGAATTAGATAAATTAAAACTCCTTTTAATTTATCTTAATTCTCCAATTAAACAATTTATAATCATAAATTAAGATTGATGTTTAGTACCGCATCATAACCACCTAAATATTTAGGAATGTCAAAGTGGTTTTAACTAATCTTTTCGTGTATTATTTTTCTGTATAATTTAATATTTTCATCACACAATGTTTTAATTAGAAATAAAGCATGGAATTAATGTCTACTCTATTTTGAGTCTAATCATATTAGTTCTCCACCATTAGCTATCGATTCAATTAATGATATTTTTAAACTATTTACAAAGCATCATTTCACCTTGGCCAAGGATATCCTAAATCAATACTAATCAAGAATAATGAAACATTCTCTGTAATAGCCCGAACAATCTGCTCAAAGATATTGTCCACTTTGGGCCTTGGCCCAGCCAAGCCCTCATAGTTTTACTCTTCCCATTCCTTGGGAAAACGCGTCTATGAGGGAGAGGTTTTCATAGCCTTATAAGGCCTAATTCATTCCCCTCTCCAATCGATATGGGAATGTAACATTCCACCTCCTTAAAGGCCCAACGTCCTCGCTAGCCCATTGGCCTGTATCCACCACCCTTTGAGGTCCAGCGTCCTCACTGACCCGCAGGCCTAGATTCCCCCTTGGTGGCCTAGCGTCCTTGTTGACATACCAATCCAAGTACTGGCTCTGATACTATTTATAACAGCCCGGACCACCCACTCACAAATATTGTTTGGTTTAGGCCTTGCCCCAGCCAAGCCCTTATGGTTTTGCTCTTCCCACCCTTTGGGAAAACGCGTCTATGAGGGAGAGGTTTCCATAGCCTTATAAGGCATACTTTGTTCCCCTCTCCAATAGATATGGAAATCTAACGTCCCCCCCCCCCTT
>JANIIA010064962.1:0-28977 GCA_027478495.1 Erythroxylum alaternifolium
TAATTCTAGGTATCCTCACACAAGATCCTAAGGTTGGTCTACACTTAGTCTCAAGTATGTCGCTTGATTAATTTTCCGACAAATTAAATCCATTTGGTTGTGGTATTCAATCATCTAAGGTCTTAATCTAGGTGATCAAGCTAAATTAAGATTAATTATGCATTCAATCAAGCAAAAATCAACACTACAAAAATTGTCCCAATCCAATATCAATCATAACCTTAACTAAAAAGAAATACTTACTCACACATATTCATCAATGTAACATAAATCGTGTTTATAACATATGTTTGCATTGATTAAATCCAGACAATTAAAATAAATGCAGAATAAAAAACAAATTAAAAACTCCTCCTTTTCTCGCAGCTGAATTTTCTCTACTGCCGACATCTTCTACCACTGCTATATTTTCTGTCCTCCCTCTTTGCCACTGTAGCTGTGTGAAGAATTATGTGGGAGGTTTTTGGTCCAGTGGTACTGTTCACATATCATTCTATTCACGCCCAACTCTTCTTCTTCACGCAACTTCCATGCAGCTCTCTCTTTTTCTTCTAGCTCCAACTTTACTCACGTTTTTCTCCTTAAGCCACCAGCTAATCTCCTAGCTAATGTTCTTTTTCTCCTCCACCTACTTGCGTCAACCATCCATCAGCTGCTTTTTGTTGTTCACGCCACCAGCTGCTTCTTGTTCCTCTCACCAGCTATTCAACTCTCAAGCCACCAGCTGCTTCAACGCTTTTTTATCTCAACCAAACTAGTTTCCACGTTCCTTTCTATACCACCAGCTGCAACCTCGTTTTTTTTCTTTTTTCCACTAGCTGTCTTTCTCTCCCAAGCTGCAACGTTTTGCTTCCCTCGTTGCTTGCCACCTCCTGCTTAATTTTTTTAACGCCACCAGCTGCTTCCACAAGCTACCCCAACGTCTCCTTTGGTCTCCACCAGCTAACATGTTTCTATCTTTTTTTTATTCTATGGAGGTTGTGCGTGAGTGTCTATCTTTTCCTCTCCTTGCTAACATTTGTTTTAATCTCCTCCAATGGAATGTACACATTATTCCTATTTACGCCACCTGTTGCTCCTCTTTTAACACCACCTCCTACTCCTTTGTTTCTTCATTTTTTTATTCCCACTTGCATCATTCTTCTATGAGTGCCACCAGCAGCTCTCTTCAATAGTTGTCTTCCTCTTGGTGTTACGTTGTGTGTGTATGTCCTCTATTTTTGGTGGGTTTGTGCGTGAGTGTATAATGAAGGTGCAACGTTGTGTGTGTCCAGAGTGTTTTTGGGTGGGCTTCTATTGTCTCCTTGTTGCAGCTCCTCATTCACGTTATCTAGCCTCCTCCATGTTGCTACTCACGCTGTCCATCTTTTTTTCCCTTCTTCACATTATTTTCTTTTTCTTCTTCACGTTGTTTTCTTCTTTTTTACTTCACGCCCCAGCCTTTCAACTTTTGGTGTTCTTTATTGATGTGACGATTTAATGGATCTTTGGTCCACACCACTATTTACGCACACCTTCCTCTCATACTGTCTAGCCACCAACTTTTCTCTTATGCAGCCTTTTTATTCATGCTATTTTTGTCCCTTTCTCATGCAGCTGCAACTTTTTTCTTCTGTCCTAATGTATTGATTGTCTTTCAGCTCACTCATTCAATCCTATAATCACGTTTTTGCTCCTCACTTTCTGCACAGCCAACTGCTGTCTTTATTGAATGATTTTCTAAAAGTATTTGGTCTTTTGGTCCCACCGAACACCCTTCACATGCACACTCACGTCTAACTCTTGAATTGTTTTCAATCCTTTGTCGCCAGCCTCCTCTCTTCTTTTCTGCCGCACCTATCTTCTTTTGTTTTTATTCCAACTGATGCTATTTTTTATGCACATTTCTCATTCTTCTCTTGGAAAAAACGTTAACGTTTTTGGCAACTCAAAAAGATTAACTTTTTTTGTTTTAAAATGTGTGCCTGAAATTACAACAAATAACTCTCAATTAGTGCATTTTAAATATTAAATAGACAAGAGTTTAGCAAATTATGTATCAAAAATTAATACAAAATGTCCATTAACAGTGATTAATTATGAAAAAATAAATGAGATTGTTTTTGTACGAATAGGATGCAATCAATAATATGGTAAATCTTGGCTTACTTCCTAACATCAATCTAACTTGTTTAGGTGTTCTTAAAGGTGATCCTCTATTTTGACATGAAAGAATTAGGCATACCACTCTATTATTATTAAAAAAAGCTTATTTCATGATACCATATTAATGGTTTACCTTCCATGAAGTTTAAAATAAGCAATTTTTGTGAAGCTTGTGCAAAAGGAAAGCATGTCCATTGTCTTTTTAATGCCAAGAATATGGTAAGTACAAGTAAGCTACTAAAACTATTGCACATGGAATTATGTGGACCAATGATAATGGTAAGTAGTGGAGGTAAGAGGTATGTTTTAGTTATAGTTGATGATTATTCACGTTACACTTGAACCATATTTCTTTCAAGTAAAGATGAAACTTTTGATGAGTTCTTTATGATTTCTTGAAGGATTCAAAAGCACTATAGACATCAAATGCCCTCACTCTGTTCTGATGATGACACTAAATTTGATAATTCAGCCTTCATTGACTATTACAAGGAATATGGTATTGATCACAATTTCTCAACTCGAGAATCCCATAACAAAAATTGTTATGGAGAGAAGGAATTGAAGCCAAAAATAAATGGCTAGAACAATGCTTATGACTTGTGGACTTCCTAGGCCTTTTGCGCTGAGGCTATAAACACTGCATATTACATTATAAATAGGTCCATGATTAGACCATTTCTAAAGAAAACTTCTTATAAGTTGTTTAAGGGTAAGAAACCAAATATTATGCAGCTTAGAACATTTGGGTGTCAATTTTATATGTATAATAATGGTAAAGCAACTTAGGAAAATTTAACCGTAGGAGTGATGAGGTAGTGTTCTTAGTATACTCTTCTCATAATAAAGCATATAAGTCGTACAGCAAAAGAACCATGCACGTAAAAGAGAGCACACATCATCTTTGATGAAAATGATGCTTTGCCTAATGATGTTGTGTAGGATAATGATTTTAAGATAGGCTTAAAATTATTTACTAATGATGATCATAAATAAGATAAAAAAAAGTAATATGACACTCAAAATGATAGAGATCTTAAACATTAAAGTGCTTTGGAGAAAAGAGAATGTTAGGAAGGAACTAGTAGGAACTAGCAATGATGCACACCATTTTGGTTCTAGTTTTACCAAACCAATTCCCACTTGTCAAAGGATTTATGTTTCCCTAACTCAAGAAAGTTCTACATTATTACCCTTTATATCTAAATTATGGAAACATCAGAACTCCCATCCTTTATACTTGATATTAAGTAATATAAATAAGGGAATTCAAATAAGATCTAAATTTTAAAACTTTTGTGCCTTTTTTTCTTTTAAATAACCAAATGAATATCAAACTACACTAACTAATCTTGATTCAGTTTTTGTATATGCATGAGGAACTATACTAATTAAACAGAAACAGTGTGTAAAACCTCAAGTCTAGACCCAAGGACAGAACTATGATTAAAATAAATTCAATGAAAATGGCTTGATCATAAAGAAAAAGGCCAAAATGGTAGTTAAAGGCAATAACCAATATGAAGGAATCGATTACGATGAGACCTTTTCACCACTAGCTCGTATTGAAGCCATTAAAACGACCTTTTAAATTGGTTCTCTAAAAGAGGAGGTTTACATAGAACAACCTCCTGTGTTTGAAAACCTTAATTTCCAAGACTATATATATAAACTTGATAAGGCTCTTTATGGAATGAAATAATCTCTTAGAATTTGTTATAAGAGGTCAAAGTTTCTTTTAAAAAATGGTTTTCAAAAAGGAACTATAGATAGAACATTGTTTCTAAAAACTAAGGGGGGACATTTTTTAGTTGTTCAAGTATATGTAGATGACATCATATCTAGAGCAACTAATAATTCCTTGTATGAAGAATTTGTATGTTTAATGAAGCGTGATTTTAAATTACTCTCATAGGCAAACTTAAGTTCTTTTTAGGGTTTCAAATCAAACAAATGAAGGAAGGAATTTAAATACTTAAAGGAACTGATCAAGAAGTATGGTCTTGAAAATGTCAAATCCTATAATATTCCTACTATAACTAGGTTGGATGAAGATGAAAAGGGAAAAGGTGTTAAGGAGAAGGCTTATTAATATATGATTGGATCTCTTTTATACTTGACTACTAGTAGACTTGACATTGTATTTTATGTCGGACTGTGAGCAAGGTTCCAACCAAATCCAAAGGAATTGCATATAAAGGCAGTCAAGAGAATTTTGAGAAACCTTAAAGGAACAAAAAACTTTGCTTTTGGGTATCCTAGAGGAGGGAAATTCAACTTAGTGGAATACTTATATGCAAATTTTGTAGGAAATCTTAGGAATAGAAAAAGCACTTTAGGTATGGCACATTTTTTAGGACATTGTCTTATTTCTTGAGGTTTTAGAAATCAATTATATCCACATCTAAAGCAGAATGTCTTGCTTCTTATAGTGACCAATGGTGTGGATGTTATAAGGTTCCTATTGTGTGTGACAACCCAACCTATTAATATCTCTAAAAATATGATCCAACATTCAAACATAAAACGCATTCAATTTTGACATCATTTTCTTAGAGATAAGATAGAAAAGGGCTTAATTAAAATGAATTTTTACAAAACCAAAGATCAAGTAGTAGACATTTTCACCAAACCATTAAGTAGAGAAAGATTTGAGAAAGCTGAGACTAAAAATAGGTATGATTAAACTGGCCTATATTGTTCTTTATTTTCCCTAATGATTAACTAGAAAATAATGTCTTGTATGATTGTTTGTAATTTTATTTGCTTAGATACATATGTTTTAGCCACATTCAAAATCTAGTGTCATAAAGAGACATAGAAGCTAAGCTAGAATGTGAAAGAAGATTTGTTGATAACCATTGATATTACCCTTACTCCACTAGAATATACTATAAAGGCTGTATAATTATAATTCTTAATATAATTCTTCCATTTCTTACATTTACCTTTAATTTCATTATTTCCATTATTATTTTTCCTTAATTTTATCTTTAACTCATTTTTTCTTTATCTTAAGACATCACGTCTTCATCTCTTTCTTGCTTCTAGATTAACCCAAAATTGCTCAGTTCCCTTCTCATTCAAACTTTACTTAACCCAAACTCTCACTCAAACCCTCTGTATCTCTTTCTCTCTAATCTGGTAATCTCTTCATCTATAAAAGCACTTAGTCACGTTGAGGTGGCAAAAGAAAAGTTTAGTCTATGCATCCTTAGTATGATAAAACATAATTGGCTAGTAGGAGCATAGAGGGGAGCCTATAAAAGGAGGATAGAAAAATTAAAGAAGGAAGTTGAAGAGATTATATAGATGAAAGTTGAGAAGGGAATTAGTTACTTCAGCTAAAAAATTAAGAAAATAGACAGTGTAAATTCTAATAGTCTCGATTTAGTGTTTAAGAAGGAAAATTTAGAGGGAGTAAGAGTTAAGGGGGAAAAAGGATTTATGGATAAGATTTTTTATAACATATATTAATGGTTATTGATTAAGTTGAAGGGGATGGTAATGGAGTGATGAATGGTAATGTTGATGACAATAAGGAAGACCGAGCTATTGTAAGACACAAAAGGAGGAAGAGAAGAATCATGGGGGCTCTTCCCAAACCTCATTCTAAAAAGCCTAAAACACCTCCTTCCAAAACGTTTTTCATGAGATTCATTCCCTCCTCACCTAAACTACTTCCAGAGAGAGTTCTTGCCTCTCTTCTACATAATGAAATTAATTTCCCATAAAAAATGAGCATCACAAATAAAAAGGAAGGAAAGCAACTTGTCTTTGCAGAAACTAATCAAGAAAAATTGTATGAATTTTTTATTGTAATAAGGTAACATCCTTTCAATTTCCTTTCGATAAATTATAATAATATGGGGATATTTTCTTAGTTAAGAAATGGCTTTAAGGATAAGGAGTTTTAGTTGTATTACTTGAAAGAAAAATTTTTACAAAGATGAGGTTGCTCAATTCTATGTTGTGATGATTATGGATAACAATGTTTTGAAAACTATTAGTAACGGTGTTTATATAAAAATTATCCCAACTAGATTAGGAACTATTTCAGAGATACCTTCATATGGCTTTGATAATTATCCTCAACATTTATAAAATTATATTAGGGCTATTTCCATAAGTAAATGTATCCTGAACAAAAAGTTCTCTTTTACTTGATCAGGGCCACTTCAATACCCTGATAAGAAGGTAGGAGTGTTGTAAGGATGAAATATATGATTTTCATATATTTTATTGACCATAAAGATAAATTAAGCTATCATCCATCATCATTCAACTTATGGTCTACACAATAAGTCCCTAAGCTAGAAATCATGCATTAGGTTATAGAGCATTTATTACTTATCTTGAATGAATTCAAGGTCCTTTTGATAAGCAAGGGAGTTGTTTTAGGAGAGTTGATAAGATAGATGCAGAAAATTTAAAATGACTTTGGTGTTCTAACTAAGGAAGGCAAGCTTGTGCTGAAAAAGGATAAGTAAGTGTAGGAATTGCAAACTGACTATTCTAGATTTAGGATCAGGGAAACCATAAAAATTGATTCCATTTCAGCATCAATTTTGGTCTTTATAAAGACAAGCAAAGATAAAGGAAATAGTGGTTCTAAATCTTCTAAATTTGTGCAACTCAAAAAGCTCCTGAATACTATGGTTACTGCTCTTTGTAATATCAATACACATGTGAAAACGACTGAGCATATTATAGTTGACGAGGAAGAATATGAGGATAGGAAGGAAGATGGTACAGAGGAGGAAGTTTGATGACATGACTGTTGTGCCTAAAAAGTTCTAAAAATACCTAGGCTATCATGCTCGCAAGTATATGAGATATTTGTAATTGATAACCCATGGTCGTCTCCCACGAAGGTAAAATTGGTCAACTTAAATTAGGTTTGAATAAAAAATAAAAATAAAAAATGCATTCCTAAACATTCTATCTTGATTACTGAGTGAAAGCTTTTAAGGAAAATTATGAAATTAAAATGAAAAATAAACAAAATCAATTATGAACAAAGACAAAAAGATTAATCGAAGTGGAAAAACTCTTGAGAATTAATTTCACTAATTTAATCTCCTATTCATGATTAAGGGAAAATGATTAGATTGTTGTCTTTCTAAAATTAATAGTTAGGTTCTAAATCAATTCGAATAATGAAATAGTCTAACTTTTGTATTCAACAAGTTACTATCCGAATTAAAAATGAAAACCTGACTACCAATTACTACTTAAGTTAATATATTTCTAGTTCTTAACCTACGTGTCCATAGTTTCATGATCCATATTAAACTTCATCTCTTGAATCTTCATTTAACACTAAAATGATGCAAAGTTTGTACATTCTATTACATTCATTCAGTTTAGAAACCACGACAATAAATAAGACAACATATCCGTAACCCAATCATGCATATCAACTAAATAGCTACATTAATTCCCAAGAAAATATATTAGCCCATCATGGATATCACCACGTTCATCATCATTAAACACTTTAATCGCATATTACTATCAACAAAAGTATAAAGAGATAATAAATTAGTGAATATCGAATGGATTATCAAAACAAAGAAATAACAGTCGGCTAAACTAATAACAGTATAAGTCAGTTAATAACAGATAGTAAAATGAAAGAAACTAAGCAACAAATGAGAAATAGAATAAGCAAACAAACAATCAGATGAAGAGTTATGGAGATCTCGAGTCCTTCTCAGGCTTCCAGCTTTGGCTCTCTCCTTTTACTTCAGCTTTTTCCCTAGATGAATGTTTGCTTAAATTGAATGGGATTCATCTCCAGCTCTCGCTTTCGGCCTCTTCCAAGCTTCCACCTCTCTTTTGTCTTGCTCTTCCTCCTAACTCGCTTTAGGTTTAGGGTTTTGTGCCTTAACGTCGTGAACTGGCACTTATTAAACCCAAAATTAATGTTAAAACTTCTCACGGGTGTTTTGTCACACTGTGAGAAGTTTTAACAATAATTCTGGATTTAATATGTGGCAACTCACGACATTAAGGCACGCAACCCTAAACCTAAAGAGAGGGGAATAAAAGGAGTAGAGGGTGGTGGCTATAGGATGATTCATTCACTGTTTCATTGATTCACTAATGCATGGGGAGTCATGGGTGTGACATCCCCATGCACACCCGTGCATGGGAAGTCACAGGTGTGACATCCCCATGTCACCCCATATTGTGACATAAAATCACCACTGTGCATAACATTTAATGCAAAAACTGATGTGAATTTGTTATTTTAATGCAAAATTCACAAAATAACCCAATTAACATTCATGCAATATTCACACCATTTTCACTTAATTAATCTCACATTTGGATCAAAACACAAGAATTTGTAACTAAAATGAAGCTATAAAGGCAATTAAAAGTAATAGAAATTAGACACAACAAATTCCCCCACATTTAAACTATGTTTGTCCTCAAGCATGATAAAGAACACTAGACTATAAAAGAACAAATAATGAAAACAACAATTTTCTCAAATAATAGTCAAAGATATCAACGATCAATTCAACAATCAAAACCTAAGAACTTGAAACTCATAATACTCCATAAATAAGCAATTCTTCGCATATTTAGCCTAAATCAACAAGAACTTTAATTCAAAGAACCATCAACAAGTGTAATAGACACTCACTCCACTCTCCATCCTCTCAAGCATTCAAAGGTAGTAAATATTCACTCATCATTCATTTCATGTAAGGTATCTACCATAGACTTGCTTACTAATCCAATCTCCACCACTCATATCAAACATAAACATCAATTTGAAGGTCTTTATTTCGATTGTATTGGGGCTAGGCTAAGGGTAGGAAAAAAAAGGAAAATTGTAGTTTAAAACACAGAGCTAATTGAGCATTCAAAGTAATTAAAAAAAATGACAAATAAAACACTCATTTCTTTCCTCTCACGTAATAAAGTTAGCACTCCCCATTTTTACGTCTCTCCTCTTCTTTCATTTTTCGGTCATCTTCTCTTTCCTTTGTTTCTTTTCCAATAATTTTTCTTTTCGTTTTTCTTTTTTCTATTTTCTATTATTTATTCATTCATTTGAAATAAGGAAATTAAGGAAAGAAAAATATAGAGAAGAGAAATTACTATAAGCATACCTATCCCTAATTGAAATTCCAACTATAAGCTATAATTCCCCCACACGTATTCCCCAAACCTGATTATACCTTTTCAAATGCTCAACTTGCCCTTATGGTAAGTGTAATGAAACAGATAAAAAATGAAGGTCAAGGATCATATTTTGGGTTTAAAGAAAGAAACATATTCATTTAAGCTCAAGGAGGCTAACTAAGGGTGACATTTTGGTGGCTTTTTAAGCTAATAGGGTAAATCCTAATTACCTTCATTATTTTAAAGTCTGCATAAGGTTATGTGATCTCAACTAGTATTTGCAAGCAAGTTCTAGAGTTCTTTAATCATAAAAGAACACTCTCAACAAAGAATACTCGAAATTGGTGTTTGGTAATTCAAAAAGGCTCAAATTCTTACCAAATGAAAAATGTCATTCATCTATCACAACAAGCTATTATCCTTTTAACTAAAATCCAAGTTAACCAGTTTAAGCATGCAAATATACTCATTCACTCATATTATTCATTTCTAATCCTGATTTAGTTCATTTAATGATCATACATCTCTAAATAATAAATGGGAAAACAAACATATAATACATAATTAATACCCTCAACAATTAAACATCACATTATTCCTAATGTGACACAAAAAAGTAAAATAGGGGTCTAGGACAAAAGAAAAAATTTAACATGAATGAGGAAAAACATTAAAGACTAAAAGAAATTAAACTGCATGCAGTACGGATAATAAAAAGAATAAAGAAAGGAAAACAATACAAAAGTGTGGTGGTAGCTGTGTCGATGTAGTGTGATGCATGGCAATAAGCATGGTGTTTGAAATTGAGGAGTGGAGACAGCTGTGAGGAAGACAACTAGAAGAGATTGAAAAGAAGAGTTGTGCACACAAACCAAGTCAAGTTTCAATAAAAGAAATAACAAACAACTAAATTGAAAGACAAAGCAGAAATGATATGGATTGCCTCCCATTTAGCGCTTCTTTAATGTCTTTTAGCTGGACACCTCAGCCGTTACACTCAAGGTGGATCGTCCAAAGTGATTGATTCCCCTATTGCCTTCTCTTCATGGGTCTTCTTCCCTAAAAAATTTCTAACCTCTCCTGTAGTTGCATCATCCAGCAATTGACATTACTTATCAATCTCCCTCAACAAGCTCAACTTCTTTTCTTCTTCTTCTGTTTCTCTTAAAATAGTCATAGTTAGATTTCTATTATTCACATCAATCAAGGTATTAATAGTGGCTATAAAAGGCCTCCCTAGGAGTATGGCGTTCTCCTTCCCTTGCTGGTTAACCCCCCTCATATATAAGACCAAAAAGTCCATAGGAACAATCAATCACCAACATATCTTCCATTATTCCTTTCGGATAATGGATTGACCTATCAGCTAAATGTAGGCACATATTGATTAGTCTTAATTGTCCTAGATCCAATTTCTCATAAATAGATTGAGGCATAAGGTTTATACTCGCCCCAAGGTCAAGCATTCCCTTAACCTCATCACCATTACCCATTGATAATTACACAAGCAAACTCCCTGGATCTTTCAATTTAGGGGGTAATTGTTACTGTAGCACCGCACCTGCAACCTCTAAAACTGTCACCTTATCGTTTGGCTCGAGCTTTTGTTTCTTAGTGCTTAGTTCCTTGAAGAACTTCATATAACCTGGAATGTTTATGATCACACCTAACAAAGGCAAGTTAATATTAACTTTAGAAAACATATTATAAAGATCAAAAATTTGCTTATCTTGTTTTGATTCCTTAAGGCAGCTCGGATGTGTGATCGGTGGTCTATAAATATTATTCACCTTATGCAATCTTGGTCTTTCATTGCAGTTAGTTACATGCCCCAGTTTTTCATCCTTTTGAACCTAACTTGAAGAGTTATCATGCCCATTGCTTCCTCCATTCTACTTACTTCCTTTGTTGGGGAGGCTTTCCTTCTCTTGATTACCTGCACCATAAAGATTAGAAGGGATCTCAACATGCTTATAGATTACCTTACCACTTCTCAAAATAGTAATTACTTGTGCTTGTTTGAGTTGACTAGTCAACTTCCCTTTTTGATTGCTGTACAATTGAGCAGGGCAGTTGCCCTTCTTAGATCCCAATCCTCTTCATAAATGCCTTTAAAGAATCAAACCTCTTGTTGTTTGTTTCTTGATTTTAAGTTGTGACCTAAATAAACACATTAAGGCTTTCCCCCAAAGAAGACTTGCTTAGTGGGTTTTGAAGTGAGGATTGCCCTTGGTAATAATTTGGCCTCTGAAAATTTTACTATTGTTATTGGTGCTATACTGGTGGATTATTAGTTTCCATGAAAAATTGGGATGGTTTCTCCAACTAGGGTTCTAGGTGTTTGAGTATGGATCATTTCGCTCCTTTGGTTGAAAACCATTGAGTGAGCTCACTTTTTCCTCCCTACCTGCAAAAGGCTTATAATAATATGAACAAACATTAGCTCTATGACCATAAGTTCCATATATACCACACACCTCTTAATTTGAAACATTTTAGGGTAACCTTGTAGTTAGCATCTTCACATGCCTCGTCAACTCAGCTAACTGCATAGCCAATTCCTAATTTGAGCTCACTTCATAAACTTCAGCTCTTTTTCCCCTCATGCTCTTTTATTAAGAATTGGCCCCTAATATTTTTAAGATCTCATATGTTTCTTTGGCCATCTTCTCTCCCACAACTCCTTATACTACATTGTCTGTCGTATACCAACATTGTTATGTCAGTCCATCATGAAAGAACTAGTTCTACATGTGGAGTGGAAAATGATGGTGTGGACACTAAATCAGCAGGAGTTTAAAACATTCCCACACCTCATTAAGTGGCTCTTCCTCCATCTGAGTGAAGGTAGCTATCTTTTTCTGTAACTCATAAGTCTTTTGGTGGGAATAAAACTTTCCCATAAACTTGTTGTGCACCTCTTCCCATGTAGTCAATAAACCAGGTGGAAAGGTCATTAGCTATGCCTTGGCCTGATCCTTCAATGTGTATAGGAAGCACTTCATCCTGAGTTGATATTCATTTAGGCCATCCAACAGAAACATCTGAAGAGTGGTATAAAATTCTCGAATGAAGTTTAAAGGGTCTTTATTGGGAACCCCATTGAAAGATGGTAGCATATTGTAATGGATATTCTTTAACTCATAGTTTCTAACTGCCTCTCCTAGACGAACACATCAAGTAATAGTACTAATTACCAGTCTGGCATACTCCTTCATTACTAGTTGCCTTTCACCCATATCTTAATCTTCTAGTTTGAGTCCCTCAAGATTGTCTTCAAAGTCCCTTAGAAGTTCTCTTATCTGATGTACGTTGTCAGTAAAAGGAGCAAGTTAACCTTCTTAAGACCTCCTTCCTTGCATAATCCAAATAAAAACAACAGTGAATTAATAAGAAAATTACTAAAATAACTCAATGATATAACATGACAAAAATGTATGTATAAACAGACAAAACAATCGATAAAACAATCAACGAAACAATCAAAATCACTTTAGCAAATAAAAACAATCAAAATTAATTCAAGTCTAAAATACTAAACACCTCTCTGACAAAGGCGACGAAAACTTGTTATGCCTAAAAAGTTCTAAAAAGACCTAGGCTATCCTACTCGTAAGTATACGAGATAGTTATAACTGATAACTAAGGATTGTCTTCCAAGGAGGTGAAATTAGTCAGCTTAAATTAAGTTTGAATAAAAAATAAAAATAAAAACAATGCATTCCTAAACATTCTATCTTGATTATTGAGTGAAAGCTTTTAAGGAAAATTACGAAATTAAAATGAAAAGTAGACAGAATCAATTGGGAACAAAGATAGAAAGATTAATCGAAGTGGAAAAACTCTTGAGAATTAATTTCACTAATTTAATCTCCTATACATGATTAAGGGAAAATGATTGGATAGTTGTCTTACTAAAATTAATAGTTAGGTTCTAAATCGATTAGAATAATGCTAGTCTAACTTTCATATTCAACAAGTTACTATCTGAATGAATAATGAAAACCTGACTACTAATTACCACTTAAGTTAATATATTTCTATTTCTTAACCTACATGTCCATAGTTTCATGATCCGTATTAACTTCATCTCTCAAATCTTCATTTAACACTAAAATGATGCAAAGTTTGGTCATTTTATTACATCAATTCAGTTTTGAAACCACACTAATAAATAAGACAACATATTTGTAACCCAATTATGCATATCAACTAAATAACTACATTAATTCTCAAGAAAAAGATCAACCCATCACAGATATCACCATATTCATCATCATTAAACACTTTAATCATATGTTACTATCAACAAAAGTATTGAAGCAATAATAAAATAGTGAATACTAAATGGATTATCAAAAGAAACAAATAACAGTCGATTAAACTAATAAGAGTATAAGTTAGTTAATAATAGATAGTAAAATGAAAGAAACAAAGCAACAAATAAGAAATAGAATAGGCAAAGAGTTATGGAGATCTCCAGTCCCTCTCAAGCTTCCAGCTTTGGCTCTTGCCTTCTTCTTTAGCTTCTTCCCCAGAAGAATGTTTGCTCAAGTTGAATGGGATTCAGCTCTAACTCTCGCTTTCGGCCTCTCCCAAGCTTCCACATTTCTGCTGTCTTGCTCTTTGTCCCGACTCACCTGTTTTCTTTCTCTGTTTCTCTCTTATGATTATCTTCTTCTTCTCTATCTCTTTGTGCCTCCCCTCTGCCTGAGTCTCTCTATGAGTGAACCAATGAAATAGTGAATGAATCATCCTTCAGCCGCCATCCTCTCTTCCTTTTATTTCCCTCTCTTTAGGTTTAGGGTTGCATGCCTTAACATCGTGATCTGCCACATATTAAACCCATAATTAATGTTAAAACTTATCATGGGTGTGCATGGGGAGTCACAGGTGTGTATGGGAAGTCACGGATGTGACTCCCTTTATCACACCTGTTTATAGGGAGTCATGGGTGTGACATCCCCATGCACACCTATACATGGGGAGTCATAGATGTGACATTCCCATGTCACCGCCGTGTATTAACCATACACGGCGGTGACATAAAATCGCCACCTTGCATGGTGGTGACTTACATGCACGGTGGTGACATAAAATCACCACCTTGCACAGTGGTGACTTGCCAAGTCACCACCGTGCATAACATTTAATACAAAAATTACGTGAATTTGGTGTTTTAATGCAAAATTCACAAAATAACCTAATTAACATTCATACAATATTCACACCATTTTCACTTAATTAATCTCACATTTGGATCAAAACACAAGGATTTGTAACCAAAATCAAGATATGAAGGCAATTAAAATTAATATAAATTAGACAAAATAATGACCTATTCTTATCTTACTAGTTCTATCTTAATGTTCTTAGTTCTATTCTTTTCTTTCTTAGCTATTTCTTTTTAGTTCTCAATTCTTAATCAATTCCTTATCCCTTAGAAATTATATATCCATTCTCTTTTATGGAAAACTTTGGTGATTTACAATACCCTTTTATGTTTTATATTCCAGTTGGATGGTTAATATCACTAATTAAATATTTGAACTACTTGAAGGTCTTTGTATTGGTCCCCATAAGCATTATGCTAATTGAATATGGTTGAACTATATATTTGTTGCATGTTTCATTATAAATATTTTTGTGTGATTGAATGTTCTTTTTGATGATTCCAAAAGGAGAAAAATTAATGATTATTTAGCTATATTTTTCAACCCAAGTGATAATTGAGTTTGGTATCTACTTAGACTGATTTATCCTCTCAGTAGAATAATGATTTCCTTTTAGTTCTTTTTCATGTTTCTAACTTGTTTTATATGTTTAGTAACTTATAACATGTTTATTAAGTTTTACATTGGTTTGTCATCATTAAAAAATAGGAATTTTTTGGACTAGTGTGTTTTTAAGGGTGATAAAATAATGAGGAAAATATAAGCTAACATAGTTCTTGAGTTACATAATTTACAAATTGTAAATAAAAAGAGTAGCTCGTCATCATGGTTAAGTGGCTTCATATTAAAGCAAAGAATTTATTTTTATTTTTTTATTGTAATTTTAGTACTATTAATAATTTACTAACGGGACTTTCCCATATTGCATTTGTATGTGCACGTAAAACTACATTATTTAGGATATATATTCAATTGATTGCATTTTAGTCTAGTAGTAACATTATAGTAGTTTTATAAGATGGCTTATTGCATGTGTTGTTGATATAATTTGCTTTGGGGAAAATTAGTTTAGTAATTTTTTTACATGAACTAATTTAGATGTAAATTGGTTTTTATAAGTAACATTTTTTTAGGCTTTGTATCTGATAAGCTCATATCATATTCCTAAATAAATGTTGACTTTGTCTTCTTATCTTGAGCTTACCTAAATCTCATCATAAACATAGACATTTTTATGTGGCCTAAAAGAGTACTTTAATAAAAAATTATCCTATTCGTCAGGTTTGGACGTGAGTTGGAAAAATGTCAAAGTGGAAGTGAATCTATTTTCCTACAAATAAAGAGCACTTACTTCATTTCATAAAAATTTTAGTATAAGTTTAATTGCTAGATATTATTGTATGAACCTAGACATATTTTATGTGAGTGATTTGAAAAGAAAATTTATGCTTATCATTTTCATTAGATAATAGTAATTGCTAGGATATCAAATTGATTCATGTGATCACTTTTTGTTAAAAGATAAGAGCACTTGGTTGGGATTAGATGTACTAGTTGACTTTATCAAATTTTAGATTAAATAATGGTAAATTTTTTTAATACATTAGATAAATTTTCTCTGTCATGGTCTTATCATTTTTAAGTTTATCTTCTCATTTTTAGGAATAGTCACCATTCTAGAAAGTGTATAAATAGCGGATCAATAGTTCATTTTATGTCTGTATACGGTGTGATATAAAATTGGGTCATTTATTTTACACTTGCATATAGAATACTGAACGAGTTCCATCTGTCATTATTTCTTACAAATCAGTTCTTCATTTAATCCTTAGTTCTCTCACGTGTACTATTATATCTTGTTGATTATCTGAGAAGCATATGATGTAACTTTATTTTATTATTTTATGTGAGTTAGGGTACCTATGTGAGGACTTTAGAGAGTAATACTCAGGGTTAATTATTAGGGCATTGAGAACTATAAGTGCAGTTCTTCATTAATTGGGTCTATAAGGTACATTAGGATTCACATGTACTACTGAGTTGGATCTAAAGTTAGTATAATCATTTGAAAATCCCATAGGATCATGGATTTTTCTTCCTGTCAAAAGATTAACCCTACAAATGAAATAAAAATAAATATTGAAAGAGTAAATATTTGCCCGGCAAGGAACTTGTATCTTATTTATTTACACTTTATTTTTTGTTATTTGAACTTGATTAAAAACTTGACAAAAGCAACTTATTACAAAACTAAGGACTAGGTGAATATTTGAAAATTCTCACTACTCAATTCAAGCCCTCTTGAGCATTGCTTGATCCATCTAACATTTGGCTTTGTAGTTTGTACGAATTTCTTAATAGGGGGCACAATTTGGTTAAAATTTTAAACATTATATCAGTAGCATCATTTCTACATAAGTTATCAAAGATTTTTGTTGTTTCAACTAATGCATTAAGTAAACTTATGATTTTTGTCCCAAAAACAACATAAATGCTATGGCATGATAATATGGAATGTCGGATTGATCTTAAGCTCTATATGAGCAACTTTATTATCTAGAAACATCTTGTACCTCTTTTCATCTTTACTAATTTCCGAGAAACCTACCTTATTCCAAGAAACTTCATAAAAAATAACTTTCTTTTTTATTCACAATCAACTTTTTCCTATTGTCATACCTCATCCCATGTATCCACTTTAATCACCTAAATCTCCAAGTGTAAAGATTTGAATGTAGTAAATTTAAATTTAGAGTATTTCAAGTTATCATTCCCTCGAAAAATAATTTAATTACTAAGTTTATTAAACCTAGAAAGCATCAAAATTAAATTAAATTTTTTTAAAATAACTAATATTAAAGTAACTAAAACAAGGTGATTAACTATTAAAAATAAATTAATATAAATAAAATGCTAAGACTTGAGGAGTTTCAACTATCAAACAAGATTAACTATCAAGGTTAAAATAAAAATTAATTTAAGATATCTATAACCTCTCTCAAGATTGCACATGTATATCTAACTAAGAAATTACTACTTATTAATGTGTAATTAACTTAATCAAATTTATTGAGGACATTTAACAGATTAGTTATCACAATAATATAGGACATTTGTATCATTAATTCTATAATGTTTATACTCATATTATACTTATCCTTTTCGTACTTCATACAATCCCTAAGATTGAATCTATGTTAGTCAAGCATATATTCAGGAATTAAGTTTAAAGAGAATAAATTCAACCTAAGTAATAATTAATTAGGTATTAATAACTAAAAATTCACTGTAAGTTACATCCATAATCCTAAATATGGATTTAGTTACTAAACATAATATAATTGAAACAAAAATGAAATAATATTACCATAAAAGAAATTAAAAAAGAAAGAGCTAAAAGAAATTTCCACAAATTGTTTTCAAGTTATAATGAATCTTTCTCCAATCTTGCTCCTAAACTACCTTTCATGTTAAGAAAGTCTAAAGAAAATTCAATTAAAAAGCCTCCCACCTAGATCTGTGCAATTTAATTCATACCAAAGTAAATAAATGCAATAATAATAATAAAAGATAGAAGAATTCATTCTTATAGATTTTTGAAAATTTAATGTTCTTTGTTGAATCTTGATAGAATACCCTTTTGTCAACAAGATTTCTCCTTTCTTATGTCAAGATGCTTTAGTTCAACTCCTATTGATTACCTCCTCCTTATCTTTCATGCCTCTATATCTTTTTTATAATTGAAAAAACTATAAAATTTCCAAATACCATGACTAACACGAGTCTAACACAGGCCCGTGTTAATCTAAAATTAACAACAATGTTTTAGTAGAAATCTCACTGAGATGTAGGGTCTAGGAGGTTTTAAAGGATGCAGTCTTACCCTTAGCTAATAGATAGGCTACTGCAATGTACCCACCACAAAAAGATTTTTGAAAACTTTTGTACGAAAATAATAGCCAAATACATAATCAAATAATCGCATAAATGAATAATCAAAATCAAAATAAAGAAAAAATCAAAATATAAAATATAAATATAAAATTAATTAAATAAATAAACTGAAAATAAGTAAATAAAACAAGAAAGTAATTAAAAATAAAAAATGCAATAAATAAATAAAATAACCAAAGGAGTAAATGCTACAAACAAAAATTTTTAAGCTAATTAAAAAACAAAAGAATCGAAGGAAAAGACTTAAAATGCCTATAAAAAGAGAAGGATCTTTCTTTCTAAGGTCCTCTACCCATATCCTAGTTTGTTAAAGTTTCCTATTAAAGCCAAGTCCTTGGTAAGTTCTAGTAAAGCTATATCGTTCATAATTACTTCCTATTAATTTTTCTTGGGTCTTCTTTATCTTTTGTTATAGTCCCTAAATACTATCACCTCGTATCTTCTCATTGAGGTATCATGATGTCTCCTTTTAATATGAATGAACTTCTTAAGCCTTCTCTTACAGACTCATATTAGTCTTATGTTTCTTTATAACTCCCTCTGGATAAAAACTAGAATATTTCATAACAAATGTTTACTAATATAGGTGCATAACATATACTTGTGTTTGACTTATTTTGGCTCAACAACTTGACAACTCTTGTATCTACAAGTTGATAATAAGAACACAAAATTTGAAGGCATGAACACATATCCATTTTGGGGTTGTATTATAGGTCCTTATCGATGTCATGTTTTAAGTCTTTAGCCTAAAATTGTGTCAATTTTTTTAAAAAAATGAAGAAATTGCATTAACTATAGGTAAAAGATAATACAACATTACAATGAGTTATAGGCTATTAAGCCTTCATTTAATTACAATAAGATTGTAAAAAAAATATAAAACATCAAAATAGAAAGGTCAAGACCAACATTGTACCCTAAATTAAAGGTTCCATCTATATTTCATGTCGGTGAAAGAATGTTTTACATATTCTTAGAAAAAATAGCTAATCTAATCTATTTGACAATCTTTTCTGCTAGTTGATACTTCCCTTCTTCTATGTTTATAAATATTCTGCTATTCCTCTCCTTTCAAAGTGTATAAAGAGTAGTAGTGAAAGTTGTCTTAAGAAGTATTTCATTAGGCATTACTTGCTTAGAGTTCCCAATAACCCAACTTAATGTATGCTACCAGTCATATATGTAGTTGTCTCCTGTAATCAAATGTAGGATCATGCTCTAGACTGCTTTAGAGAATTTGTAAAGAAAATAGAGGTGATCTCTATCTTCCACTGCCATTTTGCATAACACACAAGTATAGATTACACATTGCTATGCCATTGACTTTTAGTCTTTAGGCTATTTCTGATTGCTAGCCAAGTTATTAGAGAGGCTTTAGGATTTAAAGTGTTTTTCTATAAAATATTAAACCAAAGTACCTTAGATAATCCCTTGGTAAGCAACTAATGACATTTTTTTGAGAATTGACCATTCAGATTGAGATTCCAAGTGATTTTATCTTCATTCTCCACATCATTCGATTAAGGGAAGTATTCCACTAGAGAATTAAAACCTCTAAATTTTCCACTCCATTCACCATTCCAGATTAGTGTTGAGACTTTAAGGTTCAATGGGATTCTATTTCTTAAGTGAATAATTTCATGATTATGAATTATAGGGCTTGAATTTAGGCAATTGTCAACCAAAAATCATATTTTTTTCTCCATTACCAATCTTATACTTGATCCATGGATAGATAGTGTCTCTCAACTTCATCATTTGGTTAAAAGATCCAAGAGACTTCTCTTATACAAGTAGAAAAGATGCTTCTCTTATGCCCTCTATGCTTCTTTAGAAAAGTAACTTCACTCCATTTGATCTTTGCATTTTTAGATTTTTCAATTTTGCCTTTCCATAAGAATGCTTTCATTATTCTGTCGATCTCTTTAGTAACCTTCTTTGGAAATGCTATGTTAACTATCCAATGTAGATCCAAACTATTAAGGACATAGATAATCAAAGTGATTATGGTAGTATATAAATGAAACTTGTTTTGCCAAGCATTCACTCTTGATTTTATCCTTTCAATGAGAGGCAAACAATCATTGAACTTAGGTTTGGAAGAAGTGATAGTTACTCTAAGATAACAAAATTGAGTTTAATGCACACTAAGCCTAAAAATTTTGCATAATTCAGCTAGATTCCTCACATCAACTAATATATATAGGTTACCCTTTTCAATATTATGCTTTAATCTCGACCATTTAGCAAATATTTTCATAACTTGCATCATTATACTTACAGAGTGAAGGTCAGCTCTACATAGCAGTATCTGATCATCCACATATATAAGATGAGTAAGGATAATTTCACTACATTTATAGTGATATTGGAATCCTCCATTACATAAGATTAACTTGTTTAATAGCCTAGACAATCCTTCCATTACAAGGTTGAATAAGAAAGGAGATAAGGGTTCTCTTTGTATAATTCCCTTTGCATTCTTGAAAGGTTTAGTTGGAAATCCATTCATTAGCAAACTTGGAGTAAGATGTTGAATGCAAGTCATTATCTAATTCACAAATCTATGGGGTAGCTACAATGGTTCAATACATATTCAAATAAACTTCCAACTAATTGTATCAAAAGCTTTGTAGAATTCAATTTTGATTGAGCAACTTTTGATTTTTTTACCTGAATTATGCTCCTTCAATAACTCTTTTAGTAAGAGAATATTATCCCTAATGTTTCTATCAAGAATAAATGCCCCCTGTGCTAGGTTGATAATACCAATGATTACTACCTTCTATCTATCAGCTAAGAGTTTTGAAATCACTTTATAAATGGTATTACAATATGAAATTGGCCTAAAGTCTTGCATTCTTTGAGGGTTTGGCTTTTTAGGCACTAAGAAAATGTATGTATGGTTTAGTTCTTGAAGCATTTTGGAAAAAGAAAAGAATTCCAACACTACATCTATGAAGAGGTTACTGGTAATTTCCTATGTCTTTTGAAAGAACATTGTAGAAAAACCATCAACCCCTAAAGATTTTAAAAGGTGTAAACTAAAGAGGAATTTTTTGACGTTAAGTTCTGTAATGGGAGACACCACAAAATCCTTTATTTCCTAATCAACTTTGTAGTTGAACAGCTTTAATGCATTGTAGCTTGGAGTAGCAGAATCCTTAGAACCCATCAACTTAATATAGTGACTTCTAGCTAGCTCTTACAAGCTTTTCTAATCTGAGTATTCCAATCAAAAAGTGTCTTGAAGAACTGAAATTTTTTTGACATTTCTCTTAGCAATTAAGGTGGAGTGGAAGAACTTTGTGTTAGAATCTTCATCCTTCGACCAATTTAGTATAACTTTTTCTTTAAGAATTAAATTGTAGAGTCTGAGAGCTTCTTCATATTCTTATAGTCCTTTTAACCTCTTTCAATCTAAAATCAACATTGTGGGGGGAATCATGCAGGCTTTCTAAGCTTGAATTAGTTTCTCCTTAAGGGTATTGAGCTTATGATTTCTTTCAAACATGAAGTTCTTAAGAGCAACCTTCACCATTTTTAGTTTTTGCATAAGCTGATTGGATTTGAACCCCTTAACATCATAGCTCCAACATTTGTTATTAACTGCTGAGAATCCTTTCATATTTGTATTGCCATTAAAGAATCTTAATGGAGTCCCCACTATTTTGCTTTCTAATATCTTTTGTATCAGCATATAGGAGTGATATGACATTAAATTCTCTCCAAAATGTACTGAAGAGTTAAGGAATTCATCATGCCAAATAGAGTCAACTAGATACCTATCTAACTTCTTCCTTATAAGCAAGCTTCCATGTTGGCTATTTAACCAGGTAAGTAATCTACTAGTTGAATTAAGATTCAATAAATCCATCTTCATCAAGAAACTAAAGAGTTCCTTTGTTGAGCCAAAACTGAACTTCCTACCACCTGCCACCTTAGTTGAATTTAAAAAGCAAATAAAGTCTCCTACAACAAACTAGCGGTTCTAAATTATTAGTTCTACATTCTGCAAATCCACCCAAATCTTATTTCTTTGAAAACCAAATTGGAAGCGTAAATGAGTGTTAAATCAAAGACAAGCCTCATATCTTTCAGTTGGCATTACTAATGAAGATGATGATTTGTTTCTTCCACAGCATGCACTCCAATCATATCTGTGTTATATAAACAAATAATTCGACCATTATATTGTGAGTTATGGTTTGATATGGTCTCCTAATTAGCACCCAAAACCTTAGAACCATATAGAGTATGAGGTTCTTTTATTTTGGTTTCAAGAAACCTATTAAGCAAGGCTTCTTATCCTTCACCATCTCTTTAATTTAGGACCTTTTGAGAGGGTCATATATTCCTCTATTATTCTAAGCTAGGACCGCTATTGATGGGGGATTCCCCTTTGTTTTTGAAGTTTTGTTTCCCCTTCTTTCTAGCATATTTTCTTCTAGTGTTGTCATTCTACATTTTATTTTTACTAGTTTCTTCTTAATTTGAGTTTTCAACTTCTATGATATTGCTTGTGGAGTTAGTTTTAGCAACCTAAAAAAAATGCCCCTTACTCCTTACACTAGTAGTGTCATTTATATCTCCTCCTGTTTTCTCTAAAACCATTTTATTTGTTTCAACTCTAACTACTAAATTTTTACCAGCAAAGCTCATCTTGTTATGATTCAGTCATGCCTAAAGTTGCCAGTTCAATTTTTGTTGCTTCTTTAATATTCATTTGAGATAAATCTTGCATTTCCATAGGTTTTTATGAATTAATTGAACCAACATTGTTCAAAATCTCAACTTCCCTTATTTCAGCTTCTTTGAAATTGTCATTTATTAGGATAGTATTGGTAAGTTCAAACTCTAAATCTTCTTCTTGCCAATTAGTTTTAAAAACACATCTAGCCAAAACTTATTTCTTGTTGAAATTGTTAGGTTTCTCAAGTTAAGTCATACGTATCTCAATCTTCTCCAATTCACCAAATTCACTTGGTCTCGAGAAAAGGAGACTGTCAGGTAGTAGAGCATTCCTCTAAATTTCAATGTATAACTTAGCATAACAAATCCTCTCTATGGATGTTATTTGGGAATCTATAAAAACTGGTTTTCCAAGGAGCTCCTCTGAAAGCTCAGTCCTTTAGTGGTCCAGAACTCCATTGGAAAATTATAAAAATTAACCCACATTAGAAACACATCAATCTTACCTCGATCAATCTCCATTCCAAGTCTCCATTTCTAAATGTAGAGAGGTTGATCTCCAATATGCCATGGCCTTTGTTCTACTAAGTACCATAAAAAAAATTTTAATAAAATTGATCCATCTTCCCTTAACATTACCTTATCTAACCCTTTCTTTCCCTATATAGCTTTTGCCTATGCATTCACTACAAGGAAAGCAAGTCATTTGGTCTAGAAAAACCAATTAAAACTATAGACCAATATTTAGCACTAGCCTTAGGCAACATAATAGGAGGAGAAATTACTCCATCCTTGAAGACATCTTGGTAACGTATGAGGATTCCTTTATTATGTTAAGTCTGAAATTTGTTCCTCCAAGCTCCTACTGGATAAGAATCCTTTTTATTTTTGCCAACATTCATAATTTTTCCATCATTCATCTGACTATTTTTATCCCCAGATTTAACAAGAAGAGACTCCCTCAAAAAACCTAGGAAATACTCCTTAGAGAGTGAAGGTTCTCCTTTCTCCTTAACCATATGCAAGGCCTAGGGAAGGCCTTCGATCGAAGCCGAAGCCTCAGTCACCTTGAATCAGAAGTTTGGGAAAAAGAAGTAATAAATTAGACGTAGGAAGAGCTTATTTCAAAAGTGGAAAGTAAAGAGGGTGGTTTGGTAAAAGCAAGAAGAAAATGGTTAGAGCAAAAAGTTTATAGAGAGGTCAGGGAAAATCTATCCAAATTATGCCAAGATTGATTCATATTGACTCAAATCTTTCCAAATTTGTTTATTCTTATTGATGGAATAAAATAATGACTGAAAAAATATAAGCCAAAATGAATGCCAATTCTTAGGGAAAAAAGCTATCAAGACATAAGTAAAATGCTCTCAATATCATTCTAAGAAAATAACCTAATTAGTATTTATCAAAATCTTTCATCCTTAAGCATTTTTTGGGTCCTAAAACAAATTAATTTCATCATACTTAACTTAAATAGGATGTAACTCTAAGAAAGGAATTAATAAATCAATCGAATCAATCAAGACTCTCTATTCTTCATTTAGTTGCAAAGTTCGTCATTTTTTTAGGTTTTAACTACCTACATCAAGTCATAAACCAATTCAATTCAACTTCATAACCCTTCTGACTTTAATTAAATCCAAAAAATTCAGCCTAATACATAAAGTGAACTTATGTAAGAAAGATGATTTAACTTTTAAATATTTTAATAACTCTTATTAATAGATAAGAAAAACACTAACTTTAAATTAACACAAGAGCAATTAGAAGCATATTTGAAAAGTCATTTAACCTTTTTATGCAAGAGTAAATACCTTGTCATGAATATTCTTAGTTACTCAATTAGGCTACCACTTTAAAGGGCTACTACTATCACTCTTTAACTTTAGTTGTTTTACTTAGTTTGAAGCCAACATAATTAATTTATTTATTACACAATTATTCGCCTTTTTTTCTTTTTGTCTAGGATATTAAGAATGCTTTAAAAGATTTTATTTCTAACTCAATTATATATCCAAGTTATACAAAAGTATGAATATGTAAATCAAATATCCATTTCTAAAATTAATGCAACAAACTAAAATTAACTTAATCATTAATGCTTATAAATATTCAATGCTCATAAATATTTGAATAAACAAATCAATTCATAACAACAATCAAACCTTTAATGTTAATTTTTTCTAGAATCATTCCCTATTAAGCTACATATAACAAAATTGATAAGTATAAATAATTATTCTTTCCCTTACACTTAAGCTGCATACTATCTCTAATGTACATGACATATAATAACAACATAAAAAACAAAAAAGGAGAAAGAGGGAAATAAGGTTAACTGGTATAATAAGAAAATTAGGATAATTGGTACTACCTTGATAATAAAAGGTTTTGTAGTTATACTCTGAGAAATATGAACTAGTAGTGTATATCATGATCCAACAATGAAAAAACATTAAAGTACACTTGAATCATGATTTTTAAACTACTTTTAACTTAAAACACACATAATAAAAATCAAATCATGTAAAAACATACTAAAATTTAATGAGAAAGACTCCTAAAGCTACTAAAATGAAATAAAAACATATAAATCATTAAGTTGCCTCCCAACAAGCATTAAGTTTAAAGTTTATAGCTAAACATGGTTACTAAGTACACTACTTATTGAAGGAAAATGTGTGGATATGCTCCACACTATCACTCTTGGAATAGTACTTTAATCATTACCCATTGACTATAAATAGCTTCCCATCCTTGCCTTTAGCTTCAATGGAACAATAATGTTGCACTTTTATCAGCGTGAGTGGATGAGATTTCAATTTCTTTGCAAATAATTTAAAGGGAAAGTTAAAAAGTAAAACTTTTTATCCCAGTTTAAGCTCCCTCCAAATTATGTATTTGTCATAAACTTCCTTGGACCGCTCCTTCTGATTGATTGAGCTTCTTCTTATCAATAAACTTTAAGCCAATGTTGAGTTTATTTACTTCATATAAGGCCTTGTGTATGATCTCAACTAGAAAGTAACAAAATTTGCCAAACACTAATCGATAAATACACATCCCTAAGGGATTCTAGAAAGCTATCCTATAAGTTCAAAAGGCATTCTTAAGTTTCAATAACTAATCCTTCCTAAACATATTAACCATTTTTCTAAGATTTATTTAATCTCCATTTTAGATACTTAAATTTGGCCACTTATTTTATGATAAGAAATGATTGAAGTCTTGAAAATACACCTATTCTTCTTCAGCAAGACCTTAAATAAGGAATTCTAAAAGTAAACACCATTATTACTAATGACAGCTTGAGGTATATTAAAAGAAGGAACATTCTCTTATTCATGAAGTTTATAATACTAGCACTAGTGTTGTGAGGAAAAATTACCACCTTAATCCACTTTGATATATAATCACCTACTAAACATTATTATAATAAGGAGGATACTGCTCCATAAATTCTATGTCCCAAATATAAAAAAGCTTTACTTCTAGAACCATATTCTAAGACATCTCATATTGTTTATTGATTTTTCTTTTCCTCTAATATTGATCATATATAAACATAAAGCTCATAGCATCCTTGAATAATATAGGACAATAAAACATATATTGTAAGACTTCAAAAATGGTCATGTCAAAACTGTAGTATCTGATATAAGGAGATGAATAAAACTATTATAAAATCTATCTAATCTCTTCCTCAATTACACATCTCTTAATAATCCTATTTGTACATCAATAGAACAATAAAAGATCTTTTTAATAGTAAAATTTAACTTTTAAAAGGATTTTCTTCCTCTGATCATAGGAAAGAACTTTTGAGATAATTTTAGAGACAATGAAGATCAAAAAATTTGTAAATCGAGGAGCTTTATCGTATTGAATAACCTAAAACCTCTTATCTAAAAATTGATCATCTATATGATCTCTTTGCTCTAGCCACAAAAAATGATTTGCCACTAAGTTCTCTAACCCTTTCTTGGCTCTGATTTTCAAGTCAAACTCCTACCAAAGAAGAATTTAATAAACTACTCTTGGTTAAACATCCTTTTTAAACAAGAGATATTTTAAACTTGAATGGTCAGTGCTATTCCTTCTTATAATATGAAATGACATTTTTTATAGTTTAACACCAAATTAGTTTTTTCATATCTTGGCAACACATATTTCAATTGAACATATAAACATCAAAAAAAAGATTAAAAGTAAAAATGTCACCCATAAAAACCTCAATTGTTTTCTCCATCATGTCATATAAAATAACCATCATAAACTATTAAAAGTGACTGGTATATTGAATAATCCAAAGGGTATCCTATGATAAATGGAAGTTCCATAAAGCTATATAAACTTTATATTCTTTTGATATTCTGGTATAATCGAGATTTATTTATATCCTTAATATCCATCAAGTAAGTAATATAACTGATATCCTATTAATCTTTTTTAACATTTGGTCAATAAATGGTAGAGGGAAGTTATTCATATAAGTAGCAACATTCAATTTCTTATATTTTATGCAAATTATCCACCCAATCACAATCATAGTAGGGATCAACTTATTCTTCTTATTAGTCAATATAATTATTCCTCCATTTTTTGATACAACCTGCACAAGACTTAGAGTTATTAGGAATTAGATACATAGTTCTTAAATCTAGGAGTTTAATTACCTTAAATCTTATAACTTCTTTCATATCCAGATTTATTTATTTTTACTTTCCATACTAGGCTTATATGTATCCTCTATAAGGATTTAATAGGAACACATTGATGGAATAATCCTGTGGATATTCAAGATAATCCATGCAATTTCCATTTTATGGTCTTATAGAACCTTAAGTAGCATACCTTCTTATGCATAACTTAAAGAAGAAGAGATAATAACATGATAAGAATTATTTTCTCTTAAATATGCATAGTGCAAATGAGAAAGAAATTGCTTTAAATCAAGCCTATGTGCTTCTTAGGTAGATGGTACGGATTTAGTCTTTCCTTATTTTAAGTCCTCAAAAACATAAGAAAATCAATGTCTAAAGCCCTTCTTTCAACCTAAAATCACAATCAATAATGTTAAAATCCTCTTCTATTTTAATAAGTCTTAAAGCTAAAAATATTTTCAAAGGGTCAACATACTTAACTATAAGTAAGTCATTATGTATAATAAAATCTACAATATCAATTCTATAATAAGTATTATCAAGGACAGGCCTTTTGAAGGCCTTGAATGAAAGGGTCAACGTAAGTAACTTAAGTTAAGTCATTATGTGTAATAGAATGAATAATATCAATTCTATAATAAGTATCATCAAGGATAAACCTTTTTAAGGCCATGAAAATGGTGAACTCCTTATTTCTTTGAAAATGGTGAACTCCTTATTTCCCACCTTAAATGTCAACTTACTTATAGGCATATTAATTAGTGCCGCAATAGTAGCCATAAATGATTTCCCTAAAAAGATAGAAACTTTAATGTCAAACTCTATATCCATTATTAAAAAAACACTATCTGAAAAATTAGTTTTCCTACTTTAACAACTAAATCTTCCACTACCTAATTAGGTACTTAATTGACCTATCAAATAGTTAGAGTGGCATTGTTGTAGACTTAAGTTCTCCTGTTATAAATTTCCTAAAAAGAGATAAAGGTGCTGTTGGAAAATCGGATCCGGATCTGATCCGACTGCAGCGGAATAATCACGAAACTTTTTTGTGACTTTTGATTTCTCGAAAATCAAGATCTATTTAATTCTATAAAATGATTAACACGAATCATAATAAAGCAAAATTTAATTCGTACCTTATTCCGAAGCTTGATCTTTATCTTGATGCATCCCTCGAACCGTTTCCGAAACCGATCCGT
>JANIIA010064973.1:0-10720 GCA_027478495.1 Erythroxylum alaternifolium
ACATGATATGTTTCCTATTGATGATGCCCAACGGGCTATTTTTCCCACCAAAGGTGCCTAGTGATTGTGCCAACAAGCTGTTTTGTCCACCGAAGGTATGCCAATGGGCTATTTTGCCTACGAAAGGTGTGCCAACGGGTTGTATTTCTAACCAAAGGTTAACCAGATTTTTTCCACTGTCTAGCAAAATTGTGAACGGACTATTTTGCCCACCAAAAGAGTGTCAACGGGTTGTTTTTGCTAACAAAGGTGCCCAATGAACTGTTTTTCCCACCAAAGTTGCCTAGTGATTGTGCTAACCGCCTGTTTTGCCCATTGAATGTGTGCCAACTGGTTTTTTTGGCCACTAAATATGTGCCAACTAGCTGTTTTCCCCACCCTAGGTGCCTGGTGATCATGCCAATGGGCTATTTTACCCATTTAACATACCTAGCGATCGTGCAACTATGGTGTTTTCCCACTGAAGGTGTGCCTTGCCTAGCGAACATGTCAACGGGCTATTTTTCCTATCGAAGGTGCCTAGTGACCATGCTAACGTGTTGTTTTGCCTAGCGAAGGAGTGCCGATGGGCCATTTTGCCTACCGAAGGTGATCCAATGGGTTGTTTTATCTACCGAACGTATCAACAGGTTATTTTTCCCACCGAAGTTGCCTGACAATTGTGCTAATGGACTGTTTTCTCCACCAAAGGTGTGTCAATGAGCTATTTTTCCCTCCGAAGGTGCCTAGCGATTGTGCCAATAGGATGTTTTCCCTACAGAAGGTGCACAAATGGGCTATTTTTTCCACCGAAAGTGCCCAATAAGCTGTTTTACCCACTGAAGGTGCCTAGTGACCATGCCTACTGGCCATTTGCCCATTCAAAGGTATTCCAACGGTTATTTTTTTGCTGTTTTAGCCACCAAAGGTGTGCCAATGGGCTATTTTACCCACCAAAGGTGCCTAGTGACAATGCCAACTGGTTGTCTTTCCTACTGAAGGTGCCTAGCAAACATGCCAATAGGCTATTTTTCCCATCGAAGGTGCCTAGGGACTGTCCCAACATGCTGTTTTGCTATCGAAGGTGTTCTAGCAGGTTGTTTTTCCCATCGAAGGTGCCCAATAGACTATTTTGCCCACTGAAGATGCCTCATGACCATGCCAATGGGCTGTATGTCCCACCAAAGGTGTGCCAATGTGCTGTTTTTCCCACCAAATGAGCCTAGCAAATGTGCCAACATATTTTTCGCTCTAAAAGTGTGCAGAAGGGTTATGTTTCCCGTCGATGTTTCCCAACAGGTTGTTTTTCCACCGAAGCTACCTAGGGATTGTGCTAATGGGTTGTCTTGTCCATCGAAGGTGCACCAACAGGTTGTTTTACTTATAAAAAATGTGCTAACAGGCTCTGTTTGACACTGAAGGTGCCCAACGGGCAGTTTTTTACTGTTGAAGGTGCGTAACAACTATGCCAAAGGGCAGTTTTGCCCACTGAAGGAGTGCCAATGTGTTGTTTTTCCCAACAAATGTGCCCAATGAATTGCTTTTCCCACCGAAGGTGCCTAGTGATCACCCTAACGGGCTATTTTGCCCACTAAAGGTGCCTAACAACCATGCCAACATGCTATTTTTCCCACCAAAGGTGTGTCATTGAGTTGTTTTTCCCATCGAAGGTGCCTAGTGACCATGCTAACGGGTTATTTTTCCCACCGAAGGTACCTAGCGATCGTGTCAATAGGTTGTTTTGCCCACCAAAGCTATGCCAATGGGTTGTGTTTCCCACCAAAGGTGCCCAACGACTTGTTTTTCCTACCAAAGTTGCCTGATGACCATATGAAAAGTGTGCTATGGGCTGTTTTGCCTACGAAAAGTGTGCTAATGGGCTGTCTTTGGCACTGAAGGTGCCCAATGGGAAGTTTTTTCCTACTGAAGGAGCCTAACGACCTTGCCAACGAGTTGTTTTACCTATCGAAGGAGTGCCAACGGGTTGTTTTCCTAACAAAAGTGCCCAACAAACTACTTTTCCCATCGAAGGTACCTAGCAATATTGTGAACATGCTATTTGCCCATAAAACATGCCTAACAACCATGCCAACAGTTTCTTTTTCCCACCAAAGGTTTGCCAAAGGGTAGTTTCCCCACCAAAGGTGTCTAACGACCATGCCGACGGGTTATTTTGCCCACTGATGGTGCCTAACTACCATGCCAACTGGCTATTTTCCCACTGAAGGTTTGTCAACAGGTTGTTTTTCCCACCGAAGGTGCCCAATATGCTATTTTTCCCGCCGAAAGTGCCTAACGACCATGCCAACGGGCTATTTTACCCACCGAAGGTGCCTAGTGACTGTGCCAACATTCTGTTTTTTCCACCGAAGGTGTGTCAACTTGATGTTTTGCCCTTCAAAAGTGTGCCAACAGGTTATTTTTCTTGCTGAAGGTGCTTAGCGAATGTGCCAACTGGTTGTTTTGCACCAAAGTTGCTTAGCGATCATGCCAATGGGCTATTTTGCCCACCAAAGGTGCCTAACGACAACGCCAACGAGTTGTTTTCCCTACCGAAGGTGTGCCAATGAGCTACTTGTCCCACCGAAGGTGCCTAAAGACTATAGTAACGGGCTATTTTGCCCACCAAAAGTGTGCCAACGGGATGTTTTGCCTACCAAAGGTGTGCCAAAGGGCTGTGTTTCCCACCGTAAGTGCCTAGCGAATGTGCCAACAAGCTACTTGCCCCACCAAAAATGTACCAACAGACTGTGTTTCCCACTGAAGCTGCCTTGCGACCATCCTAACGTGCTGTTTTTCCCACCGAAGGTTTGCCAACGAGATGTTTAAAGGTGCCTAGTGAACATGCCAACAGGTATTTTTCCCATATAAGGCACCTAGTGACCGTACCAACATGCTTTTTTCCCACCGAAGGTGTGCCAATGGGTTATGTTTCCCACCGATGCTACCCAATGGGTTGTTTTTCCCATTGAAGATGCCTAGTGACCCTGTCAATGGGTTGTTTTGTCCACTGAAGGTATGCCAACGGGTTGTTTAGCCTACTGAAGATGTCCTAACTAGCTGTTTTTCCCATTAAAGGTGCCCAACTGACTGTTTTGTTCATTGAAGATGCCTAGCGACTGTGTCAATGGACTATGTTGCCCATCAATGGTGGGCCAATGGGCTGCTTTTCCCATCAAATGTGCCTAACGAAAGTGCCACTCCACTTGTCTTTGCATTAATACAAAGTAGCTTACAAACCTTTATAATAAAAGTTATACATATCAAAGAAACTACAAAATGAAATCTTATACTCCTTCGATGTCAGCTGACAAACCTTTGATCTATATCTAGTCCAAAACGTGCTTCTAGAAAATCTTAGAATCTAAGTCTCCTGTCTCATACCTATAAAAATCACGTTGCAAATTTTGGATGAGTTTTTGTAAACTCAATGAGAGACCCATCATTTATGATATCACTCCAGGCACATACGCAGATATCATATAACCAATCAGATTCACAACATTTTTTATCAAATAAGGCATAAAGTATGTCATACAATTCACATACCTTTGAGAATTTCAACACCCAATCAATCACAACTTTAGAAAGAACTCACATTCATAAATTTCATAATCATAATAGTCAAATATAGATATGAGACTCTCGATTTGTTATTATTAGTTGTGATCGAGTGCCTTTTAGATGCAGAAATAGATACTGGCCCATTGAGCTCAGTCAGAACATAAATCACAGAGCAGCGCTCTGCGTGCAGAATTCTGAGTTTATAGCTCTTTCAACTGGCTACTCTGGTTACAACGCCTTTATATGAGCATGCATTTTATGAAATGCATGAAATAACAAAATATGCTATGAATGGCATTCACATATGAAGCACAAATAGAATCTTATAATTCATTAGACCTCAGTCCGACATTCAACTTTCGTTGAGCATTTAGAATTTAGAGGTAACATATATCATTCAATTGTTAGATGTAAGTATAACACTTCTAATACATTCCAGACTATTAAACTCCTTGGACCTTTAAGTCCGGAATTCATATTCAGATCACAACAGTTCAATAATTGGAAGTTAAACAGAATAAATCAAACAATTAATCCTAGGAAGATCATCTAAATTGACTTATAGATGCTCCTTTTAGCTTATTGCCCTAGAGTCCCGGCAATATCTGGATGCTGTCACTCAATGTGATCCTCTATAACATATCATACATACATACAAACATCACAATTTTACACAATTATGAATTTATAAATGCACGTTCATGTATACTGAATATGTACAATGCATGTTCATGACAAATTCGGGGTTCTTTATTCAGTTTCTTGTCACAATGTTCATTCATACCACAATACTCAATTGATCAATCCAGATTTGTCTAAAAACATACTTTTGGGTCTACTTTGCATGATTATTAACATCAGAAAAATGAAGTAATTTGGCAACATTTCCTTCTAGAAAATTGTTCTCCCATGTCTTAAGTTTCTAATAAGTCTAAGATCATCCAATTTGGTTCATTGAACTTTTGGCTAGTTCATGATCATACCCTCAAATTATATAACTCATATCTTTCAACTCAGATATTCAAAAATTACAAACTTAATACCAATTGAAATGTAAGAGAATGACCTACAACTTTTTTTGAAGATACTTTTGTCTAATTCGGCTTCTATCAATACAGTTTATTCAATATCAATAGGACAAGATTTCTGTCTCGGGTAGTACTATAGCCTCAGTCAAGACTCAATTTCGAGCTAGATTTTGAAATGCTTAGAGATAGAATTAAACTTAGACTTCTTCAAAAAGTTGTACCCGTATGACTCTACTTTAATCTTAATTAAGAATCAACTCATTTACAAATCTACAGATCAAGATACACTCAAAATACTGAAGCATGTTCAATGAAAATATTCCAGTTCACTTCCTCATTTTCATCCTAAATTCATCAACCAAATCTTTCCCAAATGACTTTAGATGGCTATATATTTTTATGGAAAGGAAGAAAAATGTGTTCAACTCATTTGGAGGTTGAAGAAGATGTTATAGCTAAAAGAATGATGTTCAAAACTGTCAAACAGCATCGTGCACTACCTTTTATTCCAACTTCTTCCAACTCTTCCCAAAACAAACCTTCGGGTCAATCTTTCATGGTCATTTTGACAAGGAATATGAAGGATATAGGCAAAACATTCTTCTAAAAATTGTTCCTTTATGCCTTACGTTTCTAATGACAATAATTTTATGCAATTTTGTTCAATATTCTACAAGTTATATTAAAAACACCACAGACTATTCCTAAACCACGATAGAGCATAATGTTTAACTTCAAGAAAAATTTCAAGACTCTTAATGATCGATTTCAAATTTGATTCCTTCATAAAAAATGTAGTTCTATGTCTCTAATTTACTCTAAATAAACTCCATCTAATTTTGATATTCACATATCAAGTTATGCCCTAAATACAGACATATGTTCAGTGAAGTACTGCATATAACATACCCAACTCACTTCAAACTTTCATCTGGTTATTCATATCTCTGAATCTGCTTCTTCCTTCACCACCCACATATGCATCAACATCATTTAAGTATGCAACAATCAACAAGCATGAAAATGTACTCTAATTACACATGCATCCAATAAAGACATTAAAACATGTATAAAACTTAATTGACTAAGCTTCTCTCTCTCTTCTCTCTATTTAGAATTTTTTTCTAGAACTTAAGAGAGCAACAAGCTAGTTTTGGTGGACGAAGCAAAGGCAAGAAGTGTGAAGTAAGTAAAATCCCAAATGGCTGAATGCTTGGAAGTGTTTTTAGTGATGGATGAGTAAGAAGAGAGATGTGTCTTCGATGAAGGAAAGCAAGAAGGAAGATGGTGATGGAGAATTTTGGTGAAGCCAAAAGAGAGCTACAGAAAATTTTTCCTTGCCGAACAAAAACGTGACTTAGGTGGCTTAACTTAACTTTCCCACATGTCCCTAATATATGTCTTGCATTTGTCATCTTTGAAGCTACCAAATGTCACTTAGTTATTCCTCCATTTGTCACATAGTAATTTGTCCAATTGTCACACATTCACTAGTCCATTTGTCACACTTCTATTTGTCTCTTATTTCTATATTTTTCTTAGTTCAAAATACACCAAATTTTTAATAAATTTCCAAAATATTCGAAATGCCTCCAAAAATGCGAAACAAATTCTAATACACATCAATTCAATTTTCAAAACAATTAGTCCATAATTCTCCCAAAATTCTGAAATAATAACTATTACCATTATTTTAATACACACCAATTTAATTATCTAAAATTCACACTTTAATCACATTAAAAATTCACTTATACCTGAAAAAATGCCAATGAATGCATGGACAACTATTTCATGAATGACAGCATTATTCACGTGCATGTGTATGCCATATAATGCATGAAATGCATTTCTAAAGTCTCAACAATTCTTATTTATAAAGCATCATAGGGTTTTATCCCTAATCATAGGATGTTAAAATTCTCCCCTCCTAAAAAAAATTACGTCCCTGAAATTCTTACCTGATTCATGAAAAAATTGGGGGTTTTGCTTTCTTATATGTTCTTCTATTTCCCAAGTTGCTTCTTCACTTGAATGGTTTCTCCAAAGTACTTTCACCATTGGGATCACTCGATTTCTTAATTCTTTATTTTGATAGCCAATTATCTTAAGCCGTTCTTCAACATAACTCAGGTCACTAAAAACTTCAATTTCTTGACTCGGTATCACATGAGTTGGATCCGACCGATATCTCCTAAGCATACTCACATGAAACACATTATGTATCTGTGCCATTTCAGAAGATAAGGCTAACTTATAAGCCAGTGGCCCAATTTGTTCAATTATCTCATACGGACCAATGTACGTTGAGCTTAACTTACCCTTCTTACCAAACCTCAACACACCTCGCCAAGGTGATACTCTTAGAAATTCTTTATCTCCCACCTGATATTCCATATCTCGCCTATGCTGATCTACATAACTCTTTTGTCGGTCTTGTGCCATTTTAATTCTACTTTGGATCAACTTCACTTTATCAACAATATCCTGAATTAATTCTGGGCCTTTGACAATCCTTAGACCCCCTTCATCCCAATATAAAGGCGAATGACACTTCTTGCCATACAATGCCTCATAAGGAGCCATACCGATACTACTGTGATACTGATTGTTATAAGCAAATTCAATCAGAGCTATATACATGTCCTATGCTCTTTAAAACTCCAAAAAAAAGCTCTGAGCATATCCTCAATAGTCTTAATAGTCTTCTTACTCTGACCATCTGTTTGAGGATGAAATGCAGTGCTGAAATTCAGCCTGGTACCCAAAGCTGCCTATAAGCTACCCTAAAATCTCGAAGTAAATCTGAGATCTCAGTCTGATATAATGGACACTGGAACCCAGTGTAATCTCACTACTTCACCCACATATTTCTAAGCTAATTGATCTAGTGAGTTACTCTCTCTCACTGGCAAGAAATGAGCCGACTTGGTCAATCTATCAACAATAACCCAAATGGCATCATATTGCCTCGGAGTCTTTGGTAAACCCATTATAAAATTCATCGTGATTCTCTTCTATTTCCACTTCGGAATAGGCAATGACTGTAACTTACCAACATGGGTCTGATGCTCTGCTTTCATCTGTTGACAAATCAAACACTTAGCTACGTAGTCAGCCATTTGCCCCTTCATCCCTGGCTACCAGAAAGATTGCTTCAACATGTTATACATCTTGGTAGTACTAGGATGCATAGCATAAGCTGGCACGTGTGCTTCCTTCATAATCTCCTTCCTCAGATCCTCAACATTAGGTACACACAACCTTTGTTTCAACCACAATATATCATCTCTCATTTCAAATTCAGAATCTAGATTCACTTTCAACTTCTCAATTAACTTCACAATCTCTGGATCTTTACACTGGGCTTTCTTGATTCTCTCATATAATAATGGTCTCAGCTTCAGTGTAGCTATCAATGTCTCATCTTATCCTAATTTCAACTCAACATTCAGTGCTCTTAATTGAACTAGGTTAGGCAGCCTCGATATTTATACTTGAGCCACACTGCTATTTGACTTTCTACTTAATGCATCTGTTACCACATTAGCTTTACAAAGATGATACTTAATTGTTCAATCATAATCTTTCAAAAATTATATTTAACTCCTTTTGACTCAACAGATATTTCAAACTTTTATGATCAGTAAATTCCTGAAAAGTTTCACCATACAAGTAGTGCCTCCAAATCTTCAAAGAAAATGCTACTACAGCTAATTACAAATCATGAACCAGATAATTGAACTCAGGAGACCTCAACTATCTTGATGCATATGCTATTACCCTTCCATACTGCATTAGTACGCATCCTAACCCCTGGTGTGAAGCATCACTATACACTACATACCCTCCAGATTTAGATGGAGTAGCTAACACCGGTGCTGTAGTTAATCGAAGCTTTAGCTCCTCAAAGCTTCGTTGACAATCATCATTCTATTTGAAAGGCACATTCTTTCTCAGAAGCTTTGTCAGAGGGGCTGAGATTAGTGAAAATCCCTCGACAAATCTTCTGTAATAACCAGCTAATCCAAGAAAACTCTGAATCTCTGTCACATTTCTTTGAGCTTCCCACTTCATCACTGCTTCTATTTTCTTTAGGTTTATTTGTATACCTTTTCCTGACACAATATGACACAAGAATACTACTTGATCAAGCCAAAATTCACACTTACTGAACTTGGCATATAATTGTTTCTCCTTCATTATCTGTGGAATCAATCTCAGATGTTCTGTGTGTTCCTCTTTACAATTCGAATACACCAAAAAATCATCAATAAGCACAATCACAAAGTGATCTAAATAAGGTTGAAATACCTTATTCATTAGGGACATAAAAGCTGATGGGGGATTAGTCAATCCAAATGGCATCACCAAAAACTCAAAGTGCCCATATCTTATTCTAAATACACTCTTTGGTACATCAGCCTCAACTATTTTCAACTGATAATATCTCGTTCTCAAATCTAACTTTGTGAACACCTGAGCTTTCCGTAACTGATCAAGCAAATCACCAATCCTCAGCAATGGATACTTATTCTTAACTATCACCCGATTCAACTGCCGATAATCAATACACAATCTAAAAGTTCCATCCTTTTCACAAATAATACTAGAGCTCCCCAAGGTGACACACTGGGTCTAATAAAACCCTTATCTAACAACTCTTGTAACTGGATCTTCAGTTCCTTCAATTCCATAAGTGCCATCCTATATGGAGGAATTGATATAAGAGCGGTACCTGGAACAAGATCAATAGTAAGCTCCGTCTCCCTTTTTGGGGGTAATCCTAATAGTTCAGTAGGAAACACATCCAAAAATTCCCTAATAATAGGAATATCCTGAATGGTTTGTTCATTACGGATATCAACTACATGAGCCAGATAATCCTCACATCCACCTCGAATCAAGCTCAAAACACTCATGAATGAAATTAGTTGGGCCGGTAATGCCTGACCAACTCCTCGAAACACCACTCTCGGCTGATTAGGGGATTCAAGAACTACCTCCTTAGTATAAGAATTCATCACTGCCCTATGAGCAGTGAGCCAATCCATGCTTAAAATGAGGTCTATCTCTCTCAACTGAAATATGATCAAATTAGCTTTTAATTCTGCCTGATCAATCTGAACTAGGCACCTTTTACATACCTCACCAATCACTGTTATGGTACCCACTGGAGTACTTACCACTAAACCAATATTCAACATTTCTTTCTTACAATATAATCTAGATGCAAGATGCAGTGTGATGAATGAATGTGTAGATCTTGGATCTATCAATGTAAATGTTTCAAAATTAAAAACATTCAACACACCTGCTTACCATATCTAGGGAGTTATGTGCCTCCTGTCTGGTAATGGCATAAACCCTGGCCTGAGACTGCGGCTGGTTACTGCGTACCTTGGTCTTGACAGTGGGCCTTGCTGACTAAATTCTGCCTCTACCTCTACCTCTATGTCCAGAACCGATAGCTCTACTCTGCTGTACAGTTTTCTCAGTCACTGTTGCTCCTTTCATTATAGACTGTGGTCCCAAAGTCTCGGGACAATCTCTGATCTGATGCTCCATAGAGCCATAATGGAAACAAGCTCCCTATAACCTCCAACACTGACCACCATGCTTCTTACCACAACATTCATAATCAAGCATCTGTTGTGACTGTCCTCTTGACATTGATCCAGATCCTTTAGCTCTATTTATCTGAACAAATCCACCTCTTAGTTTAAATCCTAATTGTCTCGATCTAGATTGGAATTGAGAAAAATCTATTCTGGCGTTTACTGAAGCTTCTGCCAGAATCAACCTGATATTCAACCTGCCTCTTCCCTTTAAACTCTTGTCTGTACTCTCCCTGACCATCTTTTAATAACTGCTTAATTCTGAGTGAGCTACTCGTAGTTCTCTGAAACTACCCAAATTTGAAAGAGCTAGCCTTATTCTGATCTCCATGTTCTACCCATTCTCAAACCGTCTACATTTGTCTTCTTTAGTTGGGGTCATTATAGTTGCATACCTCATTAACTCATTGAATCTTATCTCATATTCTGCCACTGTGAGTCTGCCTTACTCCACATCCATAAATTCTTTCATTTTTCTATCCAAATAAATCTTAGGCATATAATTCTCTTTAAACACCCTCAGAAAATCTT
>JANIIA010064984.1:0-10719 GCA_027478495.1 Erythroxylum alaternifolium
CCCTCGCGGGGCACGGATCCGGGTATCACTGTCGATATCGGGTTCGGGTTTTGCGGGAATGGGGTGTTACAAATATATACAATATAAAAAATGTATCATTAAAAATTCGGATAATATTAACAATGATCCTATTTTGTTTTGAAAATAAAATTATTTTTACAGTATTATTGTTTTATTTGTTAATTAAATAAAAGTTGCATTTTTCATATATAATCTTTTGGTTCAGTTTCTTCAAAAATAAATTTAGTTTGAACTTAATAATTTGAAATATATATATATATATATATATATAAAATTTTTTTAGAAACTCATTTTTATTGAACAATTGTGTTAATTAAATGAATGTTGTATTTCTCATATATAATCTTTTGGTTCATTTTATTTAAAAATAATTGTACTTTAAATTTATTTACTTCAAAATTTCATGTACATTTAATATAAACATTCTTTCTAAAACTCATGTTCATTAAGAAATTGTGTTAATTGAATAAATGTTGCATCATCATTTATAATCTTTTAATTCACCTTTTTTATAATAAATTTACTTTTAATTTGTTCATTTCAAAATTGTATATATACATTTTAAAAATAACAAACAATAAAAATATATTTCTAAAATAAAAATGTGGGAAAGTGTCAATTGGCACTTAAGTTGAGCTTGAGCTCGAATTTTACTCTTCAGGCTGACCTCTGACTGACCTACCGCCAACCCAACCTACTTGAACATTTCTAGTGGCCTAACACTAGCCTTTAGGTATGGGCTGACTAGTAAATAAGAAGCAAAATTTTTTGTTCTAACAACCCGGTGCGGGTCACTTTAGCAAATACTTTCTATAGAGTCACTTTTTCTAATTATTAATTGAAGCCTCTTAGGGTTTTGTAGTGATGTTATATTCTGATTGGTCTTAAAGATGAATGACATTAACTTGTTCAAACCTTACTTTTTCAAAGAGGAAGACCAAAGATATCGTGATCTTTATCTAACAAAGTTATCATCAATAGAGCTATCTATTATCGAGTCTATCTTTGTATGTCATGGTTTATAATATGCTTTAAGAAAGAAAGCTCATTCCCTATCATTAGTCTGTCTTTGTAAGTCATGGTTTATAATATGCTTTAAGAAAACTCATTCCCTATTATTCCACGTGAATACCCTATTGCCAATGGTAAGTTTTGGATCACGAGTGAAAATCTATTTGGAACTGTTTACTGTATGACAGGAGAACTTCAAAATTCATATGAAATTAGACAATGACTAAAAGTACTTGAAAACTGCAAACCAAGCTTTGATCTCACTAGTAGCACACAAACAACTTGGTATATAGAATCTAGACTTTCCATAACCAAAAAAGAAAAGAAAATTCTGACCGGATCATCATGAATTTGTAACTTTCCTTAATCATATAACATGAATTAGAGAGTTTGAAGGGAAGGAGCTAGAATTGAATCGAAACAGAAGAAGAAGAGAGGTTGAAGAATAGGGAAGATAAAAGAAGAAGAGAGAGAAAAAAGAGAGGAAATTTGTATTTGATTATCAATCGTGTCCTCATAAGACGACATCCTAGTGTTTATTACAAATTCAAAACAGATTGCTAAATAATTCTTAACAGAAAGGCCCGCATGATATTCTACTTGTTGGAGATTCTTTCTGCAATTCTCTCACGTATTTGTCACTTGTATACCCACATATTCTCTAGAACATATCACTCTTTATTCTCCTTTAAATCCATAACAGAATCCATAACATTAGCCCCCTATCAGTCTGACCTTGTCCTCAAGGTCAAGATGAGGAAACTGAGAACAGAGGAAGGTCAAGTCTTCCTAAGTAGTTTCAGTTGGACTCAAATTCACCCACTGAACTAGCACTTGCTCAATTATTATTCCTTTCCGTTGGATAACTCTTTTTTACAGAAGACTTAGAGGTTTAACTTTAAACTGGCCACGAGTTGTGGTGGCTAGTAGCTGTGGTTGAATAGCTATAGTAGGGGAAGGGCTGCATTAAGGAGCGAAACGTGAAATATATTATGAATCTGAGCATCCCAAGGAAGCTGCAAACAATGGCCTACCTCTCCTACTTTGTCTTGAATCAAAAATGGCCCATAGTACTTAGCAGAAAGTTTCAAGAAGCGTTAGACTACCACCGTGCTTTGTCTATAAGGCAAGAGTTTCAAATATACCTAATCACCCACTGCAAATGATCGTTCTATTCTATAAAGGTCAACAAAACATTTCATATGCTACTGAGGAAACTACAATTGATCACAAAGGAGACTGGTTATGCATTAACGTTCAAGGAGAAATTACTCTATAGTAGCAACTGGTGAACGATCATCCAAAAGACTGTGAAAATGGGAAGTTGTGTACCCATAAAGAGCTTGGAAGGGAGACATTGCAATTGCGGAATGAAGAGTGGTGTTATACCACCTTTCTGCAAGGATGAGCCACCTAGCCCATACTGTTAGCTTGTGAAATGTTATACATCTCAAGTAAGTTTCCAAGCAGCAGTTGACTTGTTCAATTTGCCCATCCGATTGAGGATGATATGCTATGCTAAAACTCAAAGTAGTTCCTATGAGGTGGAAGAGCTCCTTCGAAAATAAGCTAGTGAAGATCTTGTCACGATCAGAGACAATTGAGACTGGCAACCTATACAACTTGAAGACACTATCTAGAAAAATCCACGCAACTTTATCTATATTGAATGGACACTTCAAAGCAAAAAAGTGGGAGTATTTAGTAAAATGGTCCACCACCACTAAGATTGTGTCTTTCCCTTCGGAGTGGGGAAGTTGCTCAATAAAATCCATGTTGATATGGGTCCATGCTTGTATTGGTAATGGTAATGGTTGAAGCAACCTAGGATATGGAACATTCTCTATTTTGCAACGCTTGCACATATCGTAAGCTCCAATCCAATCTGGAATCGCTTGTTTCATTCCCTTACAATAAAAATGCTACCGAAACTTGTGGTAGGTTGCTTGTATACCTGAATGACCCCCAATGGATGCAGCATGACTCGTCATAATTAGCTTACTTCGAAGAGAAGAGGAAGGCCTAATCAGTAGCCTACCTTTGAAATCTAGTAACCTGCTGGAAAAGGAAAATGGATGTTTGGGCAGAGGGACCATTAATGTAGCTATCAAATATTAAAGATCAGGGGTCCTTTTCTTAGCTTTCAACCACCTCTTGAACCCAGGAAGGAACTACTGCAGTTGTAAGAAGGTAACACTGACCCTCAAGTAAACCGTGTTGTCAAGAAAGAGCACCTGCCACCTTATTCTCTTCTTCCTTTTTATGTTGAATAGAGTAGTCTAAACCAAGCAACTTCATCAATCCTTTTTACTGGACATGTGTATGTAACTGTTGAGATAGTAGATCCTTGATGCTCTCATGATCTGACTTTATTAGAAAATGTGATTATTCTAGATAGCGCCTTCATTTAGTCATCGCAAATATGATGTCAATTAATTCCTTCTCATAAATTGAAAGTCCTTGGTTCCACGGTCTAAGTGCTTGGTTGATAAAAGCTAAAGATGGCCCTTCTTGCATGAGAACTGCACCGATTCCAGTGGCACAAGCATCAGTTTCTAGAATAAAAGATTTAGAAAATTCCGATAGGGCCAACACTAGTGCCCATGTCATCACACTCTTAAGTTCATTAAATGCTGCTGTGGCTTGCTCATTCTAGCAAAAAGCATCCTTCTTGAGAAGGTCAGTTAAAGGTTTACAAATCAAGTCGTACCCCTTAATGAATTTTCTATAGTACCCTGTCAAACCGAGGAAGCCCCTTATCTCCTTCAAATTTCACAGGTGAGGACATTGTTGTACTACTGCAATTTTAGAAGGATCTGTGGCTACCCCTGCAGCAGATATAATGTGGCCCAAGTACTCAACTTGCAGCTAGGCGAATCATCATTTTTAAAATTTTACATAGAGTTAGTGAGTTCGAAGTAGTGAAAATATGATTTTTATGTGTGCAAGATGTTGCTCCCATGAGTGGCTATGCACCAAAATATTGTCAAAACACACAAGAATAAACTCCCTTAAATGTGGACCAAATACATTGTTCATTAATGCTTGAAAAGTATCAGAAGCATTAGTGAGGCCAAACGGTATTACCTTTAACTCAAAGTGCCTATGGTGAGTCCGAAAGGCTATCTTAGGAGTATCTTGCGGCTCCATTCTAATATGAAAAATACCCTACTCTCAAGTCTATCTTAGTGAAGTAGAATGCCCCATAAAGTTCGTCTAACAAATCATCAATTATTGGAATGGGGAATTTTTCCTTGATTGTAATTGCATTGAGTTGACAGTAATCAATGCAAAATTGCCATCTTACGTTCTTCTTTTTAACCAATAAAACAGGGGATGCAAATAGGCTTTGGTTAGGTTAAATGATGGAAATTTGAAGCATTTTATCAACTTGTCTTTCGATTTCTGTTTTCTGAAAATAGTGATAATGGTAAAGTTGTATGTCACTGGTTTGGCATTGGGTTCCAAGGTGATGCGGTAGTTCCTTGAGTGAAAAGGAGGGAGAGACTTGGGCTCTTAGAAAACATCTATATCTTCACATATTAACTGCTGTATCAGCTCAGGGAGAATGCAAACATCTTCTTCTTGCAACTCACTAGAAATAGGCATGCTCGTGAGTGAGAAAAAATAGGTGGCCATTCCAGTCCATTTCTTCCTTAAATACTCAGCAATCTGCCCCCTGTCATTAGCTTAATATTACCACTCTCCTCAGTAATACCCTGTAACTCCATAACCTTCCCATCTTTATGAAATGGTAAGCGAATATTATCAAAATCAAATGTTACAACCCTATGCAACTTGTACCAATCAACACCCAATACCATATCATAACCTCCCAATTCTAATACTCTAATACTTAAGTCAAATTCATGTCCTTGCATATCCCATCAGAACCCAACACACTTCAATTTGGTCAACATCTTATGCCCATTCGCCATAGTCACCGATAGAGGAGTTGCCCTTACTTCTCTCACCTTAGCTATCGTAGCCACTTTCGGTTCCAGGAAGCTATGAGTGCTTCCGCTGTTAATCAAAATTATGATCAGGTACTTTCCAATTGCCCCTTTTATCCTAAGAGTGCCAGACGACTCACTGCCATCTAATGCGTGAATGGAGATTTCTGCATTCTGTGTTTTTTCCACTTCCAGTCCCAACTCATCTTCCTCTTCTAATTCCTCATAAAAATCCCCAACTAAGCCTTCCATAGCTAATAATTGCTTAGTTTTACATATATGGCCTAGAAAATATTGATCTCCACACTTCCAACACTGCCTTAGATTCCTCCTCACATACTGTTATTGTTGTTAATATTGTTTGCTAATTCAGTATTCCCTTTAGCTACTGATATAAAATTGTTGTTCTTATTAACAGAGGAATATAGGTTTTGGAAATTACCTCTTGGTTGTCTAAAACTAACTTCGATAGATTCCTCTTGCAGCTTGGCCAGCTCAAAGGCTTGATTCAATGATTTTGGCCTAAACATCTTCACTATCGGTTTAAATTCTTCATTCAGACTACTAATAAAGCTAGAGATAAAATAGCTTTCACTTAACCCAGTAATATCGCACTACAAAAATTTAACAGAATTCGCAACGTTTTTTTAGAAAACGTCAAAGATTGTTAGGACTTTTGGCGACGTTTTGAAAACATCACAAAAAGTCTAAATTTTCCACGACGTTTTGTGTTAACGTCGTCGATTTTAGGAATTTTTCGTGACGTTTTTGCAATAAAACGTCGCGGAAGAGAAACTGTGACGTTTTATTGGAGAAAACGTCACTGTTGGTTTTAAGAACAACAAGACGACGTTTGGTTTAAAACCAAACGTCGTCGTTTTTGTTTGGTTAAAAGTTTAGGCGTTGCATTCGTCTTCCCCCCCCCCACCTAAACATCTTTCTCTCCTCCATTATTTGGGGCATCTCCTTCCCCCCACCCAAGCTAATCTGCTTCATCGGCCTTTGCATCTCCAACTATTTTTGTTGTCTTCTCCGTCTGTATTTGTCATCTCCGTGCATTTTTTGGTGTGTCTCCATTGTCCATTATGTCTTCTAATTATGTTTGTAATGTAGGGAAAAAGGGTTTATATCTCCATTTAGCCGAATGTAATATTTGTAAATATGTTCTCTCTCTCATACATTCTGGTTAAGAGTTAGATTTTCTAGGTTTGAATCATTTTAGTTTTGTTTTCTAGAATTTGGGTTGAAGGATTTATGGATTTCAATGAAGCAGAATTTTTTAACACTCAAGCATTTTCTTATTCTAAGAAGCCGGTTCTCAATGCTCTCCTGGTAAGACTTACTCTCATTCAAGGAGCTGCTACAAAAGGAGCAGGTTAGTCAATATCTCTACTTTTGCCTACTTTTCATCTTTCATTTACCTATCAAATTAATTGAGACTGTAAATTATGTTGTGTTGTCAAACTGTTTGAACTTTAGAAACTATGAGTTGTGATGTGGAATGCAGTGTGTGTTTAATGATTTTGGTTGATGGGAAACTAGTTGTGAGTTTTTGGGTAGAGGAGATGTGAACTCAAGAAATTAGTCTTGAAGGTATTAGCAAATTTTTACTCTGCTTGAAGCAAACTTCATCATATTCTTAGATATAATCCGCTAACAACATATCAAGTATTTTTTAAATCTGAAGGTATTGAGAGGACAAGGATAAAAGGATAAAAAAGAGAAAGAGAGATTTAAGGACAAGGATGGAGATAAATAATTGAAATAGAAATGCATAAGATTCAGCATTCATGTGACTGTAAAAGCAGTAAATTAAAAACATTCATAATGCTTGCCCCGTGTCATTAAGATTCATAATGCTTGCCCCATGTCAGTTAAGATTCAATAAAATGAGAAAGAATGATTTCCCTTACACCAACAATGTAGCCAACAGAAAACTTTGCTAGTAATATCTAAGGTGCATGACATATATTCTTACATTGGCACCCGAAGCATAGGAGAATGGTAGTTCACTACCTTTTAACACTTTTCTCATTGGAAGATGAGCATTTAAAACTATGGAAAGAATGTGACATCTGTTGTTCAATGAGACCTAAACATAAGAAACACTAAAAATGTAGTTACTACTTCCTTTAAACAGAGATGCAGAAAATAGTAGATATAACATATCATTAAACAAGCTCATACACACTTCTTCTATAGGTTTTTGTGATAACATTCTAAAGCATGTTAACAAAGCATTTGATTCAGACTTTTCTCTGCATATAGGAGTTAAGTTACTTTGTTCTCAAAGATCCATTGCTACCATTCCACTATCCAGTACCTGAAAAAGAAAAGCATAGAACAATTTCAAATACATGAAATTTCTGATACGTCAATGCAACTCTTGATGGTTTTGCCATATAATTGAATGTAGTAACCATAATAACTCTTAGCTGGTTTTTATATTATAAAGCAAGAAGTACAAAGACATACACGCATAAACAATTGTATGAAACAAGCATCCAGAAGCTAAAGCAGAACAAATACATTACAGAATAGAAGTTATAATCTTCATACTAAAAGCTACAACTCTGTTGAATCAAACTTCTGTTGAACTGACATATTTTGCTAGTTGAATCAAACTTCTGTTTTATCATAGTAGATCTCTTTCATTAAACTTTCAACTAAAAATAATCATGATCTACCTATCTTTATCATAATCTTCATTTAACCAAGATGCTTAAAATATTAGTAGAGCTTCATTCTTTGATGGAAATGATAATTTATATTGAAAAATAAGAACATAGTCTTGTTTAATGGATGAAGGCATTGGCATGTGGGAGATTATCACAAATAAGACATTCATTCCCCTTTAGTCTAAAAAAATCATATACTAATGTTGAAATGGTGAGAAAATTGATTGTGTATATCATGTACGGCGAGTAATATGCCCCCATTTGCTTGATTTGGTGTTTCAGATTACTCAACATGTTAACTGTCCTGTTCGTCAATATGGTAGGTGTGATTAAATCTTCATAATTGCTTTCAATGTCAAAACAGAAATCAACATGATCAAAATGCTTTGCTTCAAGAGAATTTACATTGATAAACTGAATTAATTGTGTAGTGGAAAAGCATCTCATTAAGTTAGTCAGCGTATTAGAATCTCAAAAACCATCCAAATGCATTAGTTCGAAGACCTCTAATCTTGACTAGTTTGCATCATTATCCTGGACAACATGAATCTGAAGCAATTGCAAGGCATCCTCCATCATTCTTACATGCCTAATGACTTTACCAACATGATTATCCAACCCTTTTCAGGACATCTTCCAATGTCTTACTGATATCCTTCTAATTGAACAGTGAAAGACAATACATAACTTTTATGCAAAGCTATAAGGTAGCATCTAAGAAATGTTAGTATTGTCTTACTGATTGCCTTCTTTAGCACTACCAGTGAAAGACAATAAATAACTTTTATGCAAATCTATAAGGTAGCATCTAAGAAATGTTAGTTGTAACACTCCATTGCCCTAGGATACGCACCGGGACGCCCGTAGGTCATTCCGATACATATCCTATAATAAGAGAGTGCTACGTGCGATCTCTACAGTACTCCACATGGCATCATATACCTTTAAATAATAAAACCAGTAATTGTAAATCACAAGGTTTTTAAAACCAAAATCTTCCTCTTTTCATTACTCAAACTCAACAGTTTTATACATCAAATGTACAAATTGTACATACAGAAAACCTAATACAGATACTATGAAAAAGGAAGAAATACAACAACTCCTAACTAGGTCATCCTAAAAATATCTGAAGTCCCAGCTGACCCACCTGTGTGCCATGACCTCTCTCGCCAATCTGGTCTACTCAGTCTCGGAGAAGTCCCTCTGGAGCTAGGAGCCTAATCTCTCGGTCCTGAAAAATATTTTACAATTTTAGGTGAGTTTGCGAACTCAGTGAGGAACCATCATCGATGGTCCACTCAATTCATGCAACACATTACACAAAGCACATTTTCCCACATTTCTCAATATTTTCCTACATTACACATTTCACAATTTTATGTATCCAAAAACAATCACATTAGTCACACCAGTGCCTTCACTAAGGCTTTAAGCCTTTTCACACAATCACACACATTAAACAATGCAAATGAAATGCTTATGAGACACTTTCCATTTTATTACGTTGTTGTGACCGAGCGCCTAAAACTGTCCCAAAATTGGGCGCATTAATCATTGAGCCATAGGCTCTGAAACACTGGGGAGCTCGAGGCTCCAAATAAGTCGTTGAGCTGAAAAGCTCTGAGCGGTGGCTGCTCTGGTCACAACTCTCATTAATCTGATCATGCATTTATGAGTGAAATGCATGTAACACTATGAGGCACATTTGGCACAATTTCAGTCAATCCAGTAGTCACATCACAATTAATCACGATTAATCACATAGGTCACATCAGGCATGATCACAATTGATCATGATCACAATCACAATAAACACATTTTCACAATTAGGCACAGAAATCATATCAGTCATGATCTCAATTGATCATGATCACAAACACATAAACACATTTCATAAACACACAGAACACTTCTATGTCATAATCTCCCCACATGCATTCATCGAACCTTTTGTCCGAAATTCACAACCAACCGCAATTCCCTCCATTATTCTCCATAATTAATAATAAGAAATACAAATAGCACAAAGATCAAGGGACCGTCTAGGTCACTCACCAGTAGCTTCCGAGCTAATGCCGAGAAGTGTCAGCAACGTCTGTATGGCGACGTTCCAGCTGTGCCTCTATACAATCAAACTTACACACATTACAAATTGATCAATCAAAAATGTGTAATAGATGTACATGTAAGAATTAAATGAGTACTATGCATGTTCATGACGATCCCGGTATCAATCAGAAATTTAATCTGAAATCAACCCTAATCGGTCCACTTTAGGGTTTAAAAATCAACTTCTCCTATAATCGCAGAAAAATCCTAAATTTGGTATGGAGAGGTAGATAATATTTTTAGAAGTCTGACGCTTCAAGAACGGGGTCAATCGGAGGTCGAACGGCCAAATTAAACACAAAAAGGTAGATAGGGGTCGGATTAAAAACCAAATAAAATAAAAATTCCAAAACGGCAGCTTCTTCTTTCACCCGAAACATCTGTTCTTCCAACTTTCATAACTTTTTACACAGACCTCAAAATTTACAAATTTGGTATCAATAAAAAGATAAAAAAAGATATACATTTTTTATGAAGGATTTACAACCAAAATTTACCTATTTGTGGATCAAAAATCACTTCAAAGAGGTCTGTCCCATTCAATCCCATTCCAGAACAATGACACTATTTTTAGACCTTATAACTTCCTACTAGGTGACCTAAAAATTCCATGCTTTATAGAAATGGAAAGATCAAGACAAGCTCTACACTTTGTATGAAGAACTCAAAAGCAAATTATAACTCAAAATGGGTCAAAATCACAATCAAAGATTCTGGCTTGATTCATTTGCACCTAAAACATGTCCAGACTTCCTAAATTCATATCTTCCAATTCATACATCCAAAAATTGCATATGATATATCAATAAAAAGCTCTAACAATCCTCTACAACTTTTATTTAGAACACTTTCTCCAATTCAGACCAAAAAAATTCATAATTGGCCTCAGAACACAGAAATCACAAAATTTACACTTAGAAACAATTTTCACACAACCAAAGCAC
>JANIIA010064994.1:0-10719 GCA_027478495.1 Erythroxylum alaternifolium
TCTCATCATGATTTCCTTCATGCTATGTTTTGTATCATGGACTTCATTAATTCGATTTAAGATCAATATCAATTCATGTATTAATGAGTATCAAACTAATGAAAAATGCCTTTCGTTTTATTAATCAAAATAAAGTTTGTACAAAAGTGCTAAAGGTGATTGCCTTTAGAGCATTACTCTTACATCAACATCAATCCCTTATCAATTTCGAATACCTGTACATTCACAATATAGATCATCATATCCTATCAAATCAAATTAACATACAATTGGAATAAAATTATCTTAAATTAACTTTCTAAGTCAATATTAATAATAATCACATTGAAATAAAAAAAATCTTTTTTATACGTGCCTAATTGATTATACATTTATTCCACAACACTTAGTGTTTAATGATATGAAATGCGTATGACATTCACTTTAATACATATTTGGTTTTAGGTATAATTCGGAAGTGAAAGACCTAAAGTGAGTCAAAAGCACTATATTTGAGTCGTCTTCTTAACATTCACACTCACTTATCTTTATTGAATAAGAAGGAGAGGATTAAAGCTAAAGGAGACAATAAAACACTGAAAGGAATGAAAAGTGACATTGTTATGGCTATAAGATACATCTCACAGCTATGACAAATAAGTCATGGCTATGAGAGCTGCGTCATGCCCATGACATATGCTACCTGTCCCATTTTGACATTACTTTTTGATATAAAGCAATATAATGTGATGGAAGACATATAAAAGGTTAGAGAAAACGATTTAGGGGTTTCGGGAGGCTACAAAGGGGCAAAACTCTCTTCCTTTGGAGACCCATAGAGCTCTAAGCTTTCTTAACCTGGTTGGGAGGTGATGTCGACACCGAAGAACCTGGTTAAACATTTCTTTTATTTTTTTGTGCTTTCTCTCTTTAGGAATTGATTATGTTATCCTATGCTTATGGATTTGGGTTTTTATGTATGAATAATCTTTATTCTCATTATGGTTAGATTGTTTATGTATGAACCCATTGTTGGAATCTTGAACACAATTCGTAATTGTTGTGATTGGATATTGCTAGAGTCTTCAATATAATCCGTAATTGTTATGCTGAGATTCATTTGTAGCAAATAATGGTTTCAAATCACTAGGGATATAATCTGTAATTGTTGTGTTTTCGATTGGTGTTGAATCATTAGCGATAACATAATTTAGGTTAAATGACCTGAGCTTATGTGATTGTTCTTTTGATTAATCTGTTTTCATAATTCGTATTGTGGCTATCCAATTAAATCTAGAGATCGTATCTTAGGTTGTTCGATGGCTAGGTTTAATTAAAGAGCATCTCTTAATTAAATATGACCTAAGGGAAAATAGGGGTTAACAAAGCTTGTTGTTAACCTACGATTAATAGTTGATAGGAAAGGTGTAAAGATAACAATTCAATGAAGTATGTTTAATTGAATGTAGGTCGAGATTGAACTGATGACCGGGTCCTTAACTCATTCACCACTTTTCATCATTTTTTAATGTTTTCTTTAATTTTTTTGTTAGTTTAGTTTATTTTATTTTCTTATTTGAAAATCAACCAAAACCCCCTATAAACCTAAACACCAATTCTTTTCATTTCAAAAGCTTTACATGCACTCTCTATAGGATCAACCTAGACTCACCACTATTATAGTTGTAGGTTTAGTTATTTTGAATAGTGTTACAACACACTACGTCAATTTTGGCGTCGTTGCTAGAGAGTGTGGTGTTTTAGTTTTAGTTTTAGTTTTTGATTCTAATTGGTATTTTGTATATATTTGTTTATAATTAGTTTCTTTTCAATTATTTCTTAATCTTTTTACTTTTTGTTTAGTACTTGTAAAAAAATATAGAAGGAAGTAACTTTTTTTATAACTTATATTCCCAATCTTATAACCAAGTTTGGACTAATTATATGAACTTTGGTCATAGATGGGATAATCAACAGAATTACTTCCTTGATAGTTTACGAGACATACAATAATTCCTGCATATACTAGAAGCCTCTTCTTCCAATTCAAGTATATCTCTAGAAGAATTTTTCACAAATTTTACTGCTAAAAATCTTCAATTGCAATAGGGTATGTAACAATTCAACAGGGTGTACAACAATTTTAGCATAACACTCTACAATTTCAGCAGGATGAAAGGAAATTTTAGTCTAGTTTCCAAAATTTAGAGAGCTAACAAAACTTAAGTACAATAAAACTTAAATACATCTCTGAAAGAATTGATTAATATTATGAATGCTAATACTTTGCAATTTCAACAGGTTTATAGCAGTAGTTCTAGTAATTCCAATAGGAAATGATGTAATTCCACCAAGATACAATGTCTAAACTCCAAAACTTGGCAAGCCAAATGGGTCAGATGATGAAAACACTTGACCACTTAGCATCACAAAGTGAAGAGAAGTTGCCATATTAACCTGAGGTGTACCCTGTGGATGTTAGTAGACAAACCTTACAGAGTGCGAAGAAGCTTAAGAATCTTGAAATTACTACTCAAGGAATTACTTGTGTCAAAGAAGTGGAGAAGGAGCTCGAAGCAGAAAAGGATTCTTATTTTAGCTCGAAGATAAATACTGAGTTCCTAATTGTTGTAAAGACTGACTCTTTACCTTTACCTAGCAGGGTAAAGTAATTGAATGAAGAAGAAAAAGGGGAATATACATTCGAGATCTTTCTAGAGTGTATGGACTCAGTAGAGATTAAGAATTTGAAGATAGGGAAGATGTTAGAGGTGAATGATCATCAACTTAGGCTATCCTAAAGAACCTCAAGTGGACGAACCTCAAGTGGACGAACCACATGTGACACCCAAAGATCATAATTTTGTCATATAATGAAGAGAAAAAGAAGTCGAGCTAGTGACAATAAACAAAGGCGCTTCTTGGTAGGCAACTCAAGGGAAGTTAATTTCTTTTCCTTTACATTTTCACATTTTTCTTTTTCTATTGTTTTCAAGATTATATAGTCATAATTAGAGTGTCAATTAACTAGAAGAATCCATGGTAACTTTAGCATGTACTTTTATTCTTGTGATTGGTCAATGTGCATTATTGTCAAAAGAGTAGTAACTAGTGCTATTAGATTGACACATCTATATTAGTTTCATTGTGTTTTGTTTATGTACAACATTCACGACATGTACATCCTGACTTTGCCTTGAATTTTTATTTGAGACCACATTTTTATTGCATGCATAAACATGAAAATTATTAGGCATTCTTTGTTTCATAAGCAACATTAGCCAAATAGCCTACCTATTGATATGAATTTTCCTTTGCTAAACCCCTTTGAGCTTTATTAGCCTTTCTTTTTGTGCTAAACACATTACATGCTTTAAGCCTAACCAAATTTCCTACCCAAGCCTTAGAGCTAGTGGATCATTTGTTGATTGTTGAGCTTGTGGATGTACAAAAGTATAAGTGTAGGGGTATGCATAGGTATGAGATAGTTATAATTATTGGGATGACATTTTTTGTCTTTTCAATAAAATTGCCATGTTGATGTAGCTTCTTTCAATTTTTATATGAGAAAATAAAAGAAAAGAAAAAGGAAAAAGAAAAAAGAAAAAAGAAAAAGAAAGAAATGCATATGTTTCACAAAGTTATTTATGCTTAGTCTTTCCTCCTAAAGCTTTATTGAATGGGTACTTTCAATATGATGCATATGAGGTAGATGTGGCTTTGAAGGATCACTCCTTATAATTTCAATGTATTTTCATCAATTGTATGAGTGATTCCTTCATGCTTCATGTGGTTTATGGTGTAAGAGCTTGAATTGAAGCTATGAAACATAGTTTTTTGCATTCATTATAGTTGATGTACACAATTGTGAGTGAATGTTAGCTTTTGCACTTAATGTTATATTAAGTGTTTTTCTTGTTCCACTAGCTTTTATGAGTTTTACACTACACTACCCAAATACATCTCATTAAACACTCTCTGTAGGATTGACCTAAACTCAACATCACTATAATTATAGGTATAGTTTATTTTTTTATAGTGTTATGAGGCATTATGATCAATGACAAATAAGTCATGGATGTTAGAGGTGTGTCACATCTATAACATATGCCACTTGTCCCATTTTAACCCTACTTTTTGGTATAAAATGATATAATGTAACAGAAGACACATAAAAGGTTGGAGAAAATGATTTAGGGGTTTTGGGAGGTGAAAAAGGAGCAGAACTCTCTTCCTTTGGAGACCAATGGAGGGCTAGGTTTTCCTAACCTGATTCGAAGGTGATATCGACGGTGAAGAACCTGGTTAAGCATTTCTTTCATTGTTTTTTGTGCTTTCTCTCTTTAGGAATTGATTATGTTATCCTATGCTTATGGATTTAGGTTTTCATTTATGAGTAATCTTTATTCTCATTATGGTTAGATTGTTTATGTATGAAACCATTGTTAGAACCTTGAACACAATTTGTAATTGTTGTGTTAGGATATTGCTAAAGTCTTAAATATAATCCATAATTGTTATATTGAGATTCATTTGTAGCAACTAATGGTTTCAGATCATTAGGGATATAATTTGTAATTGTTGTGTTTTTTATTGGTGTCGAATCATTAAAGATAACAAAACCTAGGTTAAATGACCCGAGCTTATATGGTTGTTACCTTGATTAATCTGTTTTCCTAATGTATAATGCGGCTCTTCAATTAAATCTAGAGATCATATTTTAAGTTGTTCGATAGCTAGGTTTAATTAATGAGCTTCTTTTAATTAAATATAACCTAAGGGAAAACAAGGGTTAACAAAGCTTGTTGTTAACCTACGATTAATAGTTGCTGGAAGAGGTGTAAGGATAGCAATTCAATGAAGTATATTTAATTGAGTGTAGGCTAAGTCTGAACTTATGATCGGGTCCCTAACGCATTAATCACTTTTCATCATTTTTTAATGTTTCTTTAATTTGTCTTCATTAGTTTAGTTTCATTTTATTTTCTTATTTGAAAATCAATCAAAACCCCTTATAAACCTAAACACTGATTCTTTTTATTTGAAAAACTTTACACACTCTCTCTATGGGATCGACTTAGACTCATCACTGCTGTAGATGTAGGTCTAGTTATTTTGAGTAATGTTACGATACGCAATGTCTACCATAGTAGAACTCTTACCATATGATTTTAATAAAATAACATCTCCACCACTTATGTATAAACTAGAAACAAAAATTGAAAGGTCTTTATAAGGTTGTAATTTATCGACGATTTATATATGCTAAGTTTTAATATTTATAACCTCGATAATTTTGCAAGCATACAGGTCGTTCATACAGTACCTAAGGTATCAATCTCACGAGGGGGAGTAATTTAATCCTAAAATCTAAGGCTTAATTCAAATTCACAAATAACTAAATTAAACAACTAAGTAGAAAATTAATCAATCAACAATCAACCTCAAGAATCAAATTCATAAATTATAAACAAGATAGCAATTTTGCACAGCCCAATTAAGAATCAACCTAGGAATTGCCAATTAAGAGAAAGGAGGTTTTAATTCGACTTTAATGAAATCTAGTTGATTATGGAATCACTAAATTACTGGGTCTAGACGGCCCTAGGGTTGATTACTCTCTCTCTCGAGTTATAATCTTTAACCCTAATTAATAATCCCTAATTTAGATTATGGAGTAATCTCTTGATTTCCAATTAACCCAAAACCTAATTTAGTTATGAAAATGTCTGATAACCTACTGGAAACCTATGCTCGATCTCTCATTACATGATTTTACCAGTTTTATTCAATTCTTAATCTATCAAACTACCTAACTCTCGTTAGCCCAATTTGATGATATTCACTTGGTTCACTCTCTCAGTTTATTACCGAATTATTAAGAACATAAATTGAATCATGAATAACTTAATAAAAACATAACAACTCAAACTTCATTAATCTTAAAGATAAAAATCTCAAAGGTGAGTATAGGCATAAGTCAACATTCAACAAAACCTATTCTCAATGATTATCCCAATTGTATACATCAATAAAAATGAAATAAAATCAAAAAATATGATTGGAATGGATTAATGGAAGCAGCGACGGTGGGAAACCACCTATTCTAGGAAGTACTTCTCGTCAAGCTTCTTCTCCCTGTCTCTCTTCCTTTGACTCCTTCCTCAAATCTCTCGATAAGCTCTCTAGGGTTTTGAAAATTGACTAATGCAAAAAAGATGCTCTTTTGTTCTTCAATGCTTTATTTATACGTTAGAAGCCCTAGGGTTGATTCAGGTTCGAAACGGTTCAAAAAGTCCCTCGAAACTTGACGTTTTAGCTATTTTTGTGTCTGCCCGATGTAGGCCATGATTGTGGCCTTGCTTTCCACGATTATGGCCAGCGCATAAACCTCTCTTTTACTATCGTGACCAAAGTGTCACGATCGTCGCCTGGTTCTGGCCTTTTTGTCACGATTATGACCAAAGTGTCACAATCATGGCCTAGATCCTGGTGGCTCACATCATTCTGTCACGATCGTGGCCCTCGAATGTCTTCCAAAATTCCTCCGTTTTTTGATATTGTCCCTGAAGCACTATCAAATACATCAAGATACCTTATAAATACAATATTTAAGCTCAAAAGCTTGTACTAACCCCTAAAACACTTAAATCACAAATAATTAACAAACTAACACAATTCTAGTCTAAACACATACTAAATGATTGAATTAATAGCTAAACACATATCAAACTAGGCTTTAAAACATGATGTAATTTACACTTATCAACAACCCCACACTTATACGTTTGCTTGTTCTCAAGCAAACAAAACAATAAATAACACAAAACATAAAACACAAAACACAAAACACACAATGCAACAAATGAGGCAATGACTTCAACTTCACGAAATAATTTAACCCTAAATATAATCATTCAAGTTATTCCAAATTATTAACATGCAAAATCTGTGTCTCATCACCTTAGACTCAATATACAAACTAATCAAAATTTTAATGTTGAGTCTATTCACCCCTATCACTTGCACACACACATTATAATCTTTCAGTCAAAACAAAAGTGTAGCTATTCCTTAGTAGGTTTTCATGAAAAATCAAGCCACTAATAAGTTTAGTAGGTTTTAATTTGAAAACATTCTTTTTGTTGATTTTTCTTTAAGGACATGAACCTATTCTTTTACACGGAGGCAAATATTTATGATGAATGTCGATTTGGTTACTTAACTAAGTCATATTGTTATTAAGTTTCTATGTTGGAATGTCATTATAGCCTTTTTACATAAAGGCACACATTTATGATGCGTGTCGATCCGATTATTCAGCTACATCACATTCTCAACTGGCTACTAGTTCTATTCATAACTCGAAGGCCAACAGAATAGTTATTTTAGTTAAAAATTATACAACTCTTTTTTTTATAAAAAAATTTGCCTACTGTATTGCCTTAGTTAATCATTCTCATGAAAAAGTACTAATAATGCCATTTATTTGATTGGCCTAAAATTATAATTATGAAAAATTCCTAGGATGAATGAACTAACATTGTATCCTAATTAATCATCATATTTAGCCCTAAGTAACTTAGGTCACTAATTTCACAAGTTAATAAATCTTCACAACCTTAAAGGCTATGTTTAAGGCTAAATCTATCCTGTTAAGCTCTAGCCATTGACGCATTCACAAAATTCACATAATGCAACCTAAATAAACTATCATACAAAATGCAAATTTCATATTCAAGGTAAAAACACAAAACCCTCCCCACACGTAAACAACATATTATCCTCAATGTGAGAAGGGTACACCATCACACCTAAGAGAAATAAACACAATATATGATAAACATAAAAAGAAAATACTAACAAAAATGAAAAGAAAAGGGTTAGGACACGAAACTATCATGTTGACTGAGGTGCTGATGGTGATGGAGGCAGAGATCACTTGTGCTTAATGCCCATGATTACTGCCCTATCTTATACTTGTTTCAAAAAGAAAAAGAGTAAGAGAGTTAGCACTCCAAAACATTCCAAATTATTAAGAACTTATTTTGAAATTTAAAACAAATCTGACTATGAAATAATTGAAACCTAACCACTAAACGTGCTAATTTATGGTCATTAGCTTGACCTTAATCTTTTAAAACATAGTCAGGATCAATTATAAGTGGCTTGCTTCCATCCTTCTCATTCAACATCAGCTTTATAGCTTGTGAGGAAGCTACAAATTGCAAAATCATCAAAACGAAAATATTAATAAAGTTAAGAAAACCAATTAAGCTCAATAATGTCCTTTTTTTTCTAACAAACTGTCAATGAAATAGGGAATAACAAAACTCCCTAAATTTTCCCTCGAATCCAACAGTTTGTCCTGTAAGAAGGTGAGTTTCTCTCTTTCTTTGGTAATCACCACCGTCTCCTCTACTTTTTTCACTTCATGAATAGAGACTTTTATAGCTTCTTCAAACTCGATGTCTGTTGTCATCTATTCTTCATCTTTTTGTCCTTTAGAAGATTCTAACACATCAATTATCCTGAATGAGCTACTCTCCTTCGGATTCTTTAATACATCATTCATGTTGAATTTCACTTGGTCATCATTAATCTGAAGGATAAGGTGCTTTTCGTGGACATCTACTAAAGGTTTTTCAATGTTGGAACATGGTGTATCAAGAACTGGTGAATAAAAGGGAGGTGGCATTCTTTTCTTTATATGCTTTCTTTGTCTCTTGGTCTTTAATAAGGTGGGGTTTAGTTTGATTTTCCACTGGTCCTTCTAGCTCTCCACTCTTAGGTAGGATAGCCTCATATTGCTCTCTTTTATGTATTTCCATATTACTTAGAGTCTTCTAGACTTCTCTTACCAAATTCATAGGAAAGCCGTCTCACATAAATCTCTAGGTTGTGAATTAAAGAGGCATGATTTTCTGTTACTTGCTCAATTTTCTCTTCTAGTCTCTTCTGGCCCTCTTCCATGTCCATGAGCTTATCCAAGATCTTGTCTAATTTAGAATCCCATGAATTGGACTCATCTTGCTGAAATCCTAATAGGCCTTGATGTCCTAAGTGAGTCTCCACATTATTGGACTAATAGAAATTTAGGTGGTTCTTCCACCTCAAAATGTACGGATTCTTATAAGGATGATGGTTTTCCCAACCAAATTGGGGCTCATTGAAATTTGCAAGAGTCCCTTGATACCTATAATATACATCCTCCATGATTGTTTTTTTATCTCTTCTTAGCATTCAACTCTTTAGATGTCTCATTCTCACTCTAAGATCTCTTGATGTGTCTTCACTTTATGCCCCAATTTTTGTTAACTAATTAAAAAAAATGATAGTGGAAAAGCCTTAGACTAAGAACTAAACTAATTGCCTCCCCAAAAACGGCACCAAAAACTTGATCGATAGTTTACGTATGCTAAGTTTTAATATTTATAACCTCGATAATTCCGCAAGCGCACAATCGTTGGCATAGTACCTAAGGTATCAATCCTATGAGGAGGAGTAATTTAATTTTAAAATCTAAGGCTTAATTCAAATTCACAAATAACTAAATTAAACAACTAAGCAGAAAATTAATCAATTAATAATCAATCTCAAGAATTAAATTCAGAAATTATAAATAAGATAGCAATTTTGCACAACCCAGTCAAGAATCAACGTAGGAACTACCAATTGAGAGAAATGGGGTTTTAATCCAACTTTAATGAAAATCTATGTGATTATGGAATCACTGAATTACCAGATCTAGATGGTCCTAGGGTGGATTACTCTATCTCGAGTTATAATCTTTAAGCTTAATTAATAATCCCTAATTTAGATTATGGAATTGTAATCTCTCAATTCCAATTAAACCAAAACCTAATTTAGTTATGAAATTGTCCAATAACCTACCAAAAACCTAAGCTTGATCTCTTGTTACATATTTTTATCGGTTTGAGTCAATTCTTAATCTATCAAACTACCTAACTCTCGTTAGCCTAATTTGATGATATTCACTTAGTTCATCCTCTCAATTTATTACCAAATTATTAAGAACAGAAATTGAGTTACAAATAACTCAATAAAAACACAACAACTCAAACTTCATTAATCTCAAAAATAAAAAGGCCCGAAGGTAAGTATAGACATAATCAACATTCAACAAAACCTATTCTCAACGACTATCCCAATTCTATACATCAATAAAATTGAAATAAAATTGGAAAATACGATTGGAATGGAATAGTTGAGGCAGCGACGGTGGGAAACCACCTGTTTCAAGAAGTACTTCACGTCAAGCTTCTTCTCTGTGCCTCTCTTCCTTCGTCTCCTTCTTTAAATCTTTTGATAAGCTCTCTAGAGTTTCAGAAATTGACTAATGCAAAAAAGCTTTTTTTTCATTAATGTTCTATTTATATCTTGGAAGCCCTAGGGTTGATTTAAGGTCGAAATGGTCCAAAAAGTCCCTTAAAAGTTGACATTTTGAGTTGTTTTAGTGTTTGCCCGATGCAGGCCACGATCATGGCCAACACCTAACCCTTTCTGTCACGATCGTGACCTAGATCCTTGTGGCTCGCATCTTTCTATCACGATTGTGCCATGATCGTGGGCCATGGTTTTGGCCCGAATGTCTTCCGAAACTCCTCTATTCTTTAATATTAACCCTGAAACACTAGCAAACACATCAAGGTACCTCATAAACATAATATTTAAGCTCAAAAGCTTGTACTAACCCCTAAAACACTTAAAACACAAATA
>JANIIA010065005.1:0-10719 GCA_027478495.1 Erythroxylum alaternifolium
AAATGATTAAGCTAGGTGAGGGCCCCCCAAACGTAGGCCAAGTGTGCCGAACTGCATTACCAAATTTCGATGTCTTTTTGTTATATTGATTTTATTTGTTTTATTCTATTGACACCAAAGACGTTTGCGGAAAATTAAGAATTAATTAATCCTCTACAATTTTTCATAAAAGAATGTTAAAAATATTAATTTGGAATACAGAAGAACTAGCTCAAAATTATAAAGAACAAATAGAGCAACTATCATTACAAATTGATCTTCTTTCTCAATCCCATTTTATGCAATATTTATCAAGTTTTCGCGAATTATCTCAAACATTAGCATTAAGTTAAGCAATATATTATTCACTACGAAGAGATCTTCAAAATTATAGATATCACATTCAATACTTTATTGATTAACTATGCATTCTCTTATTCATTTATTCTGTTTATTATTCTTGTATTTCTGTTCTTTATTATTTATGCAAGTTTTTATTAAATTTATTGAAATATGTTATTTTTCCTTAGATCCAAAATTATTAGTTTTATTACTTCAAACTATATATCATTATGGATTTACTAATAATATACTACAATTCATATATATACAATGGTTAAGCTTTCAAGAAGAATTTCTTGAATTGTTTACATAGAATTATAATAAGTATGATATCAATTATAAACTCTATGAATAATTGTTCTATTTGTCGCCAATTAGAACAATATATTCAAGAGATTACTACTTCAGTAGAATTATATAGACAACAAATGATACAATTAGCGAATAGATTAATACAATATATTGAAATGTATCCAGATAATATAAAATTTTCAGAATTAGAAGATATACAGTTAGAATTAACTATTATAAGACAAACATAGCAAGTTTTCTCAAATGAAAAAGATTCTTTAATTAGAAATTTACAATTACATAGAATTCATATTCATAATACACTACGACTAGTAAAGAAAAAGACTCGTCTGATATATTAGATGTAAATACTTTAGAATTAGAAGAAAGTCAAGGAAAATTTCATTTAAATACTTTATTAACTCAGGATAAACAAAAATAGATAGCTAAAACAAAATTAGATCTTAGATCTGGACAAGATATTCACTCATCAGTAATAAGTAATTTGTTTAATAGACAAAATATAATTTATTTTGGTAAAATGATTCAGGAAACACCTATCCAGATGAATGAATGTAATGGACATAAGAATCAGTTGAATAGATCAGTAACAGATTAGTAAAAATTTAAAGAAAATACCTGAAATTAAAATAAATAAAATAGGTTATATACATTTATCTACTATATAGATATTATTGAAATCGACATTCCAAGAAGCTATCAACTCACCTATTAGAATGGCCATAATAGATGAAAGAATGACAAATTTAAACGATCAAATAATAGGAATGATGAATGGTAACTTAGCATATGGAAAAATTAAATTTAATACTCGACTAAAATTAGGAATTCCATTAAGATCACCTAATTTAGATGACACTATTACCATTGCATATAAATTTTATAGAGAAAATTTAATGAATCAAGGTCAGTATCCATTTTCTATTACCTATCAGATTAGTTATGCTTTAACAAATTCTCACCATAGTATTGAATTTAAACATACGGATAAAATTTATTTGGATCAATTATTTAAAGATGTAGCCAAAGTTGGAACTAATTTCAGAACAAAAATTATATCATTACCTTCTATTCAGTATCCTATTATACCTAAAAGAAAATCATTTTCAGAATTACCCAGCTCTTCTACACAACCTCCTTTACTTTGATCTCAATCATTTAGTAGACCTTTTAGTATTCACGAACCTGAAAGAAAAATAAAAATTAACGATCCTCAAATAATATTTAATCAACATCAAACAAATAAAAAATTAGATAAAATAGAAAATCAAATTAATCAATTAACTGATTATATTCGGAAAACATTATGAGTGTTTTGCAACAATTGAATGGCTTAATTAGACAACATAAATTATTTGAAGATAAAATAACTAAACTTCTTCAACAGTAAGAAAAAATAAATATGTCAATTCAATAATTACTTCATGATAATCTCAGCCTGATTAATAATCATATTAATCATTTAGAAAATCGATTACAAATCATAGAGATAAAAATCAATCAAATAGAAAACCCTGAAAGAGTAAGAATGGTATCAGAGCCTAACTCACCTATAAAAATAGAAGTAAAACCATGGACTCTTTAGAAGATATCCCTACTGAATTAATTGAATCAGAAGAAAATATTGAACAAGTTGAAAAAACAATTCAAGTACAATTAAATGAGATCATACACTTAGTTAATCGATTAACTTTAAGAACCGATAATATTGAACAAAATATAGAAAATAAACACAATTACAATATTACGGGAAAAGAAGTAAACAAAGATGAAATTATTTATGGATATGAATCTGATCAAGATATTTATGCATAAACAAATAAACCAAGCACTAGTGGAACTAAAGATTCAAAAGAACATGTAGAAGCAATGAGAGGATTGAAAAGGAAAAATGAACATCAACCTAATATATATAGTTGGACACCCAATAATACTGATGAATTTTTAAATAGACAAGGTTATTATAAAAAGGATCAAAAGTTAGAAAATATCCAATAGAATATAATCCAAAACATACATCATTAAGTCCTGATGGAATACTTGATATCTATTGTGTGTTAAATCCCGAACAAATTATTTTATAGTGGTCTAATAAAATTTAATTACTATTACAAATAGATAAACCCTTTGGGGAAACAATAAATAAAGATCATTTATGGAATTTTATTACTTATAAAATGAAAGGAATAGTTTGAACATTTTTAACAGATAATGAAACATCATTAAAAAATACTACTCAATATATTAATGCTACAACAAATGTACATACCTTTCATACCGTCGCTAGTGCAATATATAAGGAATTTTTAGGAAAAGATATAGTGTCCCATCATCAAGAAGTTTCTCAGGAAAATAGACAAAAAGCACTATGGCATTTAAATAATATGAGATTACGTAATCTTTGTTTATTAGATCATTATATATGTGAATTTAAAAAAATATTACTATAAATTGAATAGGAATGAACAAGAAATGTATATTCATGTTTTTATACAAAAACTACCATTTCCTATGAATCAAAAAGTAGCAAAAAAATTTCAAGAAAAAAGGGATCAGAATAAAATTGCCTACAATTTAGGTGGTGCAATACTAACAACTCAAGAATTACTAACTGAACAATGTTTTGAAACAAAATTATGAAAAACTCTAAAACATAAAACTAATCAAATTTGTTGTGAAAGAAATGCCGAAGTACCTCAACAATATGGTTGTGAATATAATAGAAAAAAGAAGAAACATTATAAATATAAATATAAACCCTATAAATGGAAAAAAAATATCCCCCTTATAAATGAAGAAAACCTTATTTCTATAGAAAGCAATTTAAACAACAAGGAGATAGAAAAATTAAATCAAAACCATTTCAACCTAAAACAAAATAATGTCCACAGAAAAAGAAAAATTGTAGATGTTGGATATGCAAAGAAGAAGGACATTATGCAAATCACTGTCCTAATAAACAAAAATCAAAATACCATCCAAAATTTAATATTTTACAATTGGCTATAGATCATCATTAGAACCTATCAAATCAGATTATGATACTAATTTTACAATTTCTTTCATTTATCATTATGAATCTCAAAGCCAATCATTAGAATCATCAACTGAATCCTAATACGACCTTTATACAAGTAGTGATTCAGAATAAATTAGTAAATGCTTATATAGACACAGAAGCAACTATTTGTATTGCTTCTAAAAATGTTTTAACAGCATGGAAAAAATTGGAAAAACCTTTACAAATTAGAACTCCTGATGGAAGTTTCAAATATATATGGTAGGTAAGTTATTACAATAATATCATTATCGAAAAATACACTTTTTCAGTACCTTTGAGTTATCAACAAGAATCAGGATTACCTTTTATAATAGGAAATAATTTTCTAAAATTATATAATCCATTCTGTTAATATTTACATTACATAACTTTAAAAATTCCTTATATAAAATCTATTAATAAAAAATCTATTATTTTGAAAATTCCTATTTATCATACTTCTTATTTACAGAAATTACATAAGTTAACCACAAAACTTGATTCTCTTCAGTTCTATTTAATTAATAATACTACTTTCCAGCAGCAAATTGAAACATTATTAGATCAAGTATGTAGTGAAAATCATTTAGACCTTGTAAAAAATACAAATCAAGAATTAATTGAAATTAAATTAAAAAATCCTCATCAAGAAGTAAATGTTAAAAATAATATTCCTTATTCTCAAATAAATGTTCAAGAATTTATTACTGAATGTACAAAATTATTAAACGAAGGATTAATATCACCAAGTTATAGTAAGCATTCAACACCAGTATGTAAACAATTCAGCCGAATAAAAAAGAGGAAAACGTAGAATGGTATCACTCAATGAACATTTCAGAGGTCAATCGTCGTGATTCCTTTTGAATAGCTTTCTCAACTTGAATGGATTTTGAGGGTAAAAGATTGATACGGTCGAGATCAATGGATTTTCCAAGTGATTTCATAGTTGGTGGAATTGGTAATGTTGTCTGAAGAACTTGACTTCATGTTTTTATTGAAAACCACTTGATTCATAAGGCAAATTCCAATAATGCCCTTCAGCCCCCACATTCACGTAATGTACTATAAGTCTTCACAATATCCACTTCTATTCAAAATAGGATTCCATATTATCTAAAATATTATCCAAATAATTCTTTTGAATCCAAGACAATAAAAATTTTGATAAGTCCAATTTATAAAAATATGTCAAAATAAAATAAGTAGATATATACAACGTATATCTAACAAAAAGATTAAAAATATATTCGCAATTAAAAACTTATGACTTATAAGACGTATTATTCATAAACAATAAAATTTTTTCAAAAAAAATTTCATACAATTTATCATTTCTTAATTTCTTTTTATATTTATCAAGCACTAAATGATTTTATTAATATCACTAGTCAATTTAGTTAATAAACACTAGGCTCTCTTGTTTAGTTAATTAAATTGACTAGTGATATTAATAAAATCAAGGTAGTACATGATAAATACGAGGTTCTGGTTTAGTTAACATGGGATCTATTTATCTAACATGGAATGTCACTGTTGAAGTAGCCGTAACTGAGGGGTGGATTTCTCTCGAAGGATAGTCTAAACTCCTTATAAGATATGAACTTCTAGATTTGCTAGGAAATATATGGCACACGTACCAATCAAAGATTTTGAAATTGTAAACCATATTAATTCGGCCAGTATCATTCCATGGCATCTTCAGGTTATTCATAAACACTCTCTTTTGAACATTTGCATGTGGGCATAGTACTTTGAGCTTTCTTTTCTTGAAAAATTAAAAATAATAATAATTAAAGATAGAAGAGAAATACAAATTTGAGGAGTCATAACACTCTCCGATCAACCCAAAAATACGACAAAGTTCAATACCTAAATACCAGACACACATAAAATGGCAACATTTCAAAGTAAAGATCTAAATTTCCATCGTTGAGACAAAAATAGGAAAAGAAATCCCAGTCACTACAAGTCTCCTTCTTACTTTACCCAATCACCACGGTACTTTGAGCTTCTTAATTTCACTCGCAATAAAAAAGCAGGGTAATAGATTTTATTATCATTTTTACGTAACTTGTCACAATTTTATGCCTATAAATACCTATCAAACTCCTCTTAAACTCCATGCATGTTAGTGTTCAAAAGCCAAAATGGTAATGTTCAAGATTTCTTTTGCTGTTCTCTGCATAACGAGCCTGTCCTTAATAACTATGATCCGTGCTCAAGACGCACCCAACGATTATGTCCAAGCACATAATGCCGCTCGTGCAGCAGTGGGTGTCGGACCGGTGACTTGGGACGACAAGGTAGCTAACTTTGCCAAAAACTACGCCAGTCAACGTGCAGGCGACTGCAATCTTGTGCATTCTACCAATCGGCCGTACGGCGAAAACATAGCAAAGAGTAAAGGCGACTTCTCCGGAGCGCAAGCGGTGAAACTGTGGGTTGACGAGAAACCCTTCTACGACTATGGCTCCAATTCTTGCAAGGGAGGCCAGGATTGTCTGCACTACACTCAGGTGGTGTGGAGAAACTCCGTTCGCATAGGTTGTGCTAAGGTAAGATGTAGTAATGGAGGCACTTTCATTGGCTGCAACTATGATCCTCCAGGGAACGTCATTGGCCAACGACCTTATTGAAGAATCAGCGTCTAAATATTATGTTATAAAAAAGGTGTTGCACTTATAATGTTTATCATCGCACTATGTGATGCTAAATAAACCCATATATATGAATAAAGTTCCAAAGTCATCTGTTCTTACAACTCTTCAATCACTTAACTAAAGCCAACTACTTAGAGTAATTAACCTTTGTGAAATATCCAATTCGCCTCCAACTTCATTTCACCCTTAATAGATACGTTGGAATATCAAGTCAAACTCAAAGAGTTGAGTCTTGGCTATAAAAGATAGAAGAACAATATTAACCTTTTATAATTCTGACAATTAAATGGTAGTCATACTTGTTTAGCCTAATACAATAAAGTCTTAATGATTTCCTTTCCACTTCTCTTTTATTAAAATTTAGAGAAGTATGACGGTAAAGACATGCATCTCTCGTCTAATTTAAAAGATTTACAAAGTATTCATTATTTTTAAAATTCTCAAACAAAACTATTCTATTTTTATTTTTCTATAAAAAACTTTTCTCTTAAATTTTGGTTTAAAAAATAAAAAATACACACAATATAAATATCATACATGGACTAATCAAATATAGTTTACACTAAGATTCAACTTAACTCTTAAACCCAAATCAAACTAAATAAATCTAATTCAAATTAAGTCGAATTTAATTAGTTAAAATCAGGTTTAAAGGCTGAATTAGGTTATGCTTGATGTTCATAATATTTGTATTTTTTGTTATTTTTAGTCGAATTCGATGAGAAATAATTATTTTAAAAATAAAAATTAGAAGGAAATTTTTCAAGAATTTTAAAAATCATGAGATTTTTTAAGTTTCTTAAACTATAGGGAGATATATTTTTTATCCAGCAATATACTTGTATTTGAAAGAAAATTATGCACTAGAAGACAATAGGTCATTTACCTCCAACTCACTCTCTTCCAAAGACAAGTACATTCACCCTTTTGCTGATAAGTTTGAGCTTCCCAAGGTTTTTTCTTCTCTATACCCAAAACGTTCCTCCTTCTCTCTACAACCTTTTTCCTTTAACTTCACCTTTGTTCTCAACAAGTCCATAAGCACATCGAAAATCTTTACTTTCTTCCTCCCTTCTTATTCTGTAAGTTGAGGCCTTTAAAACTTTAGAGAACCCTTGGAAAGAATTATTGGGAGGTTGTGATTATAATACTTTTTTTATTCTTATTTTCATACATATTGCTTTCGTTTCTTCGCAATAATTGGTATTACATAATAATACCAATTATGAGAAAATCCTTATAAATGAGTTTAAGAGTGAGTTTACAAGGGCTTTAAGATTGAAAAGTATAAAAGGTATTACGCTGATTATTACTCTTTTAAAAGAAAATTGACATCTCTTCACAAAAATAGCCAACTTTCCCAACTCATAATTTTTTATTGGTATTTTCATAGTGATAAATTTTCTTTCAACACTTTTCAATAATTATATATATAATGAATTTAGTATTCTAACGACTTCAATAGTATTTCATATATAATTTTTTAGTTCTTCGATATCATTTTTCTAACTTAACATTAACAAATATACCAAATTTGGATAGGCTAACCCAATTAAATAGACGCCTTTGAGAATCAGACTCTAGATTGACCTAAAACTCATTTTGGACCTTTTCTCTTTATTTAATAGACATCAAAGCACTCGATATGATTGGCTCGTCAAATTTAAATATAAATAATTGGAGTTGCATAAATAAATGAGGGATATAATAGTATTTCCTTTGAGCTAATATATATATATATATATATATTCAACTTTTAAATCAAATATTTTCAGTAGTGATTTAATATTGGAGAATCGCTGAATTAGTAGAGAATCGCTACTGCCTATTTAGTCCATTTATTTAGGAAATCTTGCACATATCTTTACTTACCTTTTGTTGTATGATTCGTTTGTATTTTAGGTAGTGTAGGCTTATTTAGGAGTTCCCTAATTAGGTTATTCTACGGAGATATATTTCTGATTTTCGGTTGATTCAAGGATGGAATTCTGATTCCAAAATCACTTGATTTTTTACATAGTATTAGAGCCATGGGTGATGGAAAGAAAAATGAGAGTTTTGAATAAGACAAGAAAATGTCCAGTCCTTACACACTAAGCTCGAATGACAATCCAGGTAACTTGATTACCCAAGTTCAATTGAAAGGCGAGAACTATGAAGAATGGGCGTGAACTATGCGAATAGCACTGCGAGCCAAGAAAAAACATGGTTTTGTTAATGGATCTATCAAACAACTAGAAGATTGGTGGACAGTTAACTCTATGTTGGTTTCTTGGGTGTTTAACACCATTGAACCCACATTTCGTTTAACGATTTCTCACTTGGAAAACGTAAAGGATCTATGGGAGGATATTAAACAAAGATTTTCTATTAGGAATGGTCCACGTATGCAACAATTGAGATCGGATTTGGCAAATTGTAGGCAGGATGGTCAATCCATTGTCTCTTATTTCGGAAAACTCAAAACGTTGTGGGATGAGATAAACAATTATGATCAAATGCTAGTTTGTGTTTGTACAGGTTGCAGATGCAATCTTACCATGGAATTGGAAAGAAAGCGAGAAGAAGAGAGAGTTGACCAGTTTTTGATGGGCTTGAATGAAGAAGGATAAGGAACAGTCTGCTATATTATATTGAGCACTGAACCCTTACCCAATATGAATTGTACCTATGCTATGGTTATATAGCAAGAGTGGGTGCAAACCATGACACGAACAAAGGAAGAAAGAGGTAATCTTATCATTTTTGTAGTCCGGGTTGATGGTAGACATTCAAAGGGGGATAAAGATAAAATCTCCATCTGCTCTAATTGCGACAAAGAGGGACATGAAGCTGGAAGTTATTTTCAATTGATTGGCTATCCAGAATGGTGGGGCGACAGGCCACGTGGAACTTCTGCTAGACAAGGAGGTGGTAAAAAATGTGGCAATGGAGGTGGACGATATAAGGGAGGAACTGCTCATGCCAACACCACACAAGTAACTGGAGCTGATGGTGGACATCGAGTCATTACAGATTCAGAATGTAAAGGCCTCAGTGGATTGAGCAATGAGCAGTGGTCAACTTTACTGAACATGTTGAGCGCTAATCAGAATAGTACCAATAAAAGATTGACAGGTACGCAGAGGACATTTCCTTGGATTATTAACACAGGAGCTTCTCATCATATGACAGGAACATTTTCATTTCTGAAAGAATTGCATGATATTGAACCACGCTCAGTCGAGTTACCTAATGGAGAAAGGACCATGGCGGTGAAAGAAGGAACCGTTTTAATTGGAGGAGACCTGAAATTACAACGAGTTCTTTATGTGCCCAATTTGAATTGCGATTTAATTTTTGTATCACAGCTGCTTTATGATTCAAATTTGGTTATCCAACTTACTAAGAAAATTTGTGCTATACAAGACCTAAGTTCGAGAAATCTGATTAGGGCGGGTGAGCAACACAAGGGGTTGTAGTTTCTCAAGGAAGTGCCGTCATTGAAAGCTTGCAAGGTAGCTGATGAAGGATCTTTTGAGCTTTGACATAAGAGAATGGGTCATTCTTCCCCTAAGGTGGTGGAATTAATTTCAGAAGCTGGTAGTGTAGGTAGGAAAATCAATAAAACTAGTGAGGCTTGTTCTAGAGCAAAACAAACAAGAGAGATTTTTTCTTCTAGTGATAATAAAGCTGAAAGTTGTTTTGATTTGATACATTATGATTTGTGGGGACCTTATAGAGTCCCAGCATCATGTGGAACAATTTATTTCTTGATAATTTTTGATGACTATGTGGATATATTTGCTTAATGGAAAACTTGAAGTGGCTTGTGGTCATAGAAAATTTATTGTGATGATTAAGTGCCAATTTGGAAAGAATGTGAAAGTTATTAGAAGTGATAATGGAAGTGAATTCATGTGTATGAAGGAATATTTTGATGAGCAAGGGATATTGCATCAGACTTCTTGTGTAGGAACACCTCAACAAAATAGCCGAGTAGAAAGAAAACATCGTCATATTCTTAATATGGCGAGGGCCTTACGTTTCCAAGCAAATTTACCTATAGAATTTTGGGGAGAATGTGTGCTTACAATTGGATATTTGATTAACAAGACTTCATCTTTGTTCTTAAATGGTAAAACCCCATATGAGATGATCTTTGGGAATGTGCCATCTTATAAGCAGATTCGAGTTTTTGGTTATTTGTCATATGCGCATAATCTAAATAAGGATAAGGACAAGTTTGCTAGTAGGAGTCGTAGGTTTGTATTTGTTGGTATCCATTTGGTAAGAAAGGATGGAGATTGTATGTTTAGAAACTAATGAATTCCTTGTGTCAAGGGATGTGGTGTTCGTTGAAACAGCCTTTCCGTATGAGAAAATAATAGGTGATGAAAGCAA